>CAUYQG010149117.1:0-10470 GCA_963574415.1 Tarsius wallacei
TTTTTTTTTTTTTTTTTTTGAGTTGGAGTCTCACTCTGTCGCCCAGACTGGAGTGCAGTGGCGGCTCCCAGTCACCGCAGCCTCGACCTGCTGGGCTCCGGCGATCCTTCCGCCTCAGCCTTCCAAGTAGCTGGAACCACAGAACAACACTCATAAGAGACTACTATGAGCATTTCTGCACACACAAACTAGACAATCTAGAGGAATTGGATACATTCTTGGAAACATAACAAGCTCCCAAGATTGAATTGGGAAGAAATAGAAATCCTGAATAGAAAATTCATGAGTAGTGAAATTGAATAAGTGATTTATAATATTCCAAAAACAACAACAAAAAAGCCCAGGACCAGATGGATTCATAGCCAAATTATACCAGATGTACAATTTTACTGTAACTGTTCTAAAAAATGGAGAATGAGGGAAATCCCCCTAACTAATTCTACAAAGCCAGTATCACCCTGATACCAGAGCCAGGCAAGGACACAACAAAAAATGAAAACCACAGGCCAATATCCTTGATGAATATAGATGCAAAAATCCTGAACAAAACACTAGCAAGCCAAATCCAGCAGTACATTAAAAGGATAATACACCACAATTAAGTGGATTTTATTCCAGTGATGCAAGGGTAGTTCAAAATATATAAATTGGTAATTGTGATTCACCACATAAACAGAATTAAAAACAAATACCATATAATCATCCTCATAGATGAAGAAAAAGCATTCAATAGAATTCAGCATCCCTTCATGATAAAAACCCTTAATAATCTAGACATCGAAGGAACGTACCTTAAAATAATAAAACCATATATGACAAACCCACAGCTAACATCATACTGAATGGGGGAAGGTTGAAAACATTTCCCCTAAGAACTGGACCAAGACAAGGATGCTCACCTTCACCACTCCTATTCAACATAGTACTGAAAGTTCTAGCTAGAGCAATCAGACAAGAGAAAGAAATAAAGGCATTCAAATTGGTAAAGAGGAAATCAAATTATCTCTGTTCACTGAGGATATGATCTTATACCTAGAAAACCCTAAAGAATCCTCCAGCCGGGCACGGTGACTCAATCCTGTAATGCCAGCACTTTAGGAGGGTGAGGCGAGAGGATTGCCTGTGCTCAGGGATTCGGGAGCAGCCTGGGCAACTTGGTGAGACCTTGTCTCTACAATTAAAAAAAAAAAATAGCCAGGCATGGTGGGGTGTGCCTGTAGTTCCAGCTACTTGGAAGGCTGAAGCAGAAGGATCGCCTGACCCAGCAAGTCGAGGCTGCAGTGGCCATGAATGTGCCACTGCACTCCCACCGGGGTGACATAGTTACAATCCGACTCAGGAAAAAAAAAAAAAAAAAAAGAATCCTCCAAAAGACTTCTAAATTGGATAAATCTTCAGTAAAGTTTCAGGATATAAAATCAATGTACAAAAATCATTAACATTTCTTTCTTTTTTTTCTTTTTACTCTGTTGCCCAGACTTGAGTGCAATGTCATGATCGTAGCTCACCATAGCCTCGAACTCCTGGGCTCAGGTGATCCTTCCGCCTCAGTCTTCTTAGTAGCTGGGACTACAGGCACACACCAGTACACTCAGCTAACTTTTTGACTTTTTTTGTAGCGACGATGTCTCTCTATGTTGCCTAGGCTGGTCTCAAAACTCCTGGGTTCATGAAAACCTCTCTCCTCAGCTTCCCTTACAGGCATGAGCCATGGCACCCGACAAATCCGTACCATTTCTAAACATCAATAATGATTAAGCTGAGAACCAAATCAAGAACTCAATCTCATTTACAATAGCCATGAAAATTAAATTAACTTAAATTTAAAAAGTAAAATAAAATACTTAGGAATATATTTAACCAAAAAGTTGAAAGATCTCTATAAGAACTAGAAAAAACTGATGAAAGAAATTGTCGAAGCCAGGCACAGTGGCTCGCACCTATAATCCCAGCACTTTGGGAGGCTGAGGCTACAGTGGCCATGAGCATGCCACCACACTCTGGCCTGGGCAACAGAGTGGGACTCCAACTCAAAAAAAAAGAGAGAAAAAAAGAGAAATTGTAGAAATACAAACAAATGGGAAAACATCTCATGCTCATGGATTAGAAGAACGAATATGATTAATATGCCCATACTTCCCAAAACAATCTACAAATTCAAAGCAATTAGTGTTGAACAACCAACATTCTTATTCATAGAATTAGAAAAAAATCATCTTAAAACTTGTGTGGAAACCAAAAAAGAGCCTAAGTAGCTAAAGCAGTACTAAGCAAAAAGAACAAAACTGAAGGTGTCACTTTACCTGAATTCAAATTACACTACAAAGCTATTTTCAAACAGCATGATACTGGTATAAAAATAAACACATAGACCAATGAAACTGTATAAAGAACTGAGAAATAAAGCCGCATACTTATAACCAACTGATTTTTGACAAAGTCAATAAATATGTACACTGGGAAAGGACCCTATTCAATACATGGTGCTAGGAAAATTGGATGACCATATGCAGAAGAATGAAACTAGATGCCTACCTCTCATCATATTAAAAAAAAAAAAATAACTTAAGGTGAACTAAAGACTTAAGTGTAAAACCTAAAACTATAAAAATCCTAGAAGAAAACTTAGGAATAACAGTTCTGGATGGTGACCTAGGCAAAGAATTTATGAGTAAGTTCTCAAAAGCAAATGTAACAAGAACAAAAATGGACAAGTGGAATTTAATTATACTAAAAAGGTTCTGAACAGCAAAACAAATAACAGAGTAAACAGACAACCTACAGAATGGGAGAAAATACTTGCAAACTAAGTTTCTGACAAAGGAAACATATCCAAAATCTATAGCAAACTTAAATAACTTAACAAGAAAAAAAATCAAAAAGTGGACAAAGGACATAAACAGACATTTTTCAAAAGAAGACATACAAGTGGCCAACAAACATATGAAAAAATATTCAACATCACTAATCATCGAAGAAATGCAAAACTACAGTGAGGTAGCATCTCACACCAGTCAGAATGGCTATTATTAAAAAACAAACAAAAAACCAGATATTGGTGAGGACACAGAGAAAAGAAGACTCTTATACAGTACACTGTTGGTAGGAATGTAAATTAGTACATCCTCTATGGAAAACAGTATGAAGATTTCTCAAAGAGCTAAAATTAGAACAACCATTTGATCCAGCAATCCTACTACTGGATATCCGCCCCCCCCAAATAAATCATTATATTAAAAAGACATCTGCATTGCTATATTTATTGCAGCACTATTCATATTAGTGAAGTCATGGAATCAACATAAGTGTTCAGCAATGGATGGTTGGGTAAAGAAAATGTGGTCTATATATACCATGAAATACTACTCAGCAATACAAAATAAATCATGTCTTTGCATCAGCATGGATGGAACTGGAGGTCATTATCTTAAGAGACACAATTCAGAAACACAAAGTCAAATAACTGCATGTTCTCACTTATAACTGGGAGCTAAAACATGGGTACACATGGACAAATAGAATGACCATTTGATCCAGCAATCCTACTACTGGGTATCTGCCGCCCCCCAAAAAAATCATACAGAGTGGAATAATAGACATTAAAATGTGGGAGCATGGCTGGGGTTGGCAAATGAGAAATGAACTATTTGGTACAATTTACACAATTCAGGTGATCATTATACTAGTAGCCCAGTCTTTGCCACTATGTAATAACTCCATGTAGCAAAAATGCATTTGTACCCCTTAAATCTGTGTTTTAAAAAGATTTTAGGAAGAGAAATTTCAAATAGTTTATCTGTACAAATGTTTAATAATGCACATTGTTACTACGACATGAAAATAATCTGTTTTATTTGCTCATTTATAACTAATTTCGACAATTAATATATTTTATTCTTCTTTGCCCTTGACTGCGTAAAGTCAGAATCAAAGTACTTGAGTTTTCTTTTAGAGCACATGTCAGTATTGCTTACCAAAAGAAGAAATGCTACTGCTGCTCTTAGTATTTATGATAAAAGAATAAGAAAGAAAGGCATTTTGTTTTTGTGTTCTTTTTGAATAGCATGGTCTGAGGAAACTCCCTCTCACTGGAAATGGCAGAACTCTACTATACAGGAATGGGCAGGGAGGGCGCCTGTATTATTCTGCTGAAAAATCACTTTGGCAATATATTCTTAGTGTTTGAGGTGAAAAGAGAAAAAAATGAACTGCTTTTTTGTATCACGTTTCGTCTTGTTAAACACCTTGACTTGTCCTATGTTTCCATTTTCACAGAAATAATTTGTTTTTTTGGGAGGAAGTGGGGGATGAAAACAGATTTTAAAAATGGGGGGGGACAGAAGAAAAGGGAATAAAAGTAAAGACAGAAAGTGAGAATGGGAGTATTTTTCTCAAAAAATGTATATTGTGCCAGAAGTAGGTAGGTTTTTGTAATTAATAAGTTCTTTTTAAATTAAAATTCTTTATTTTTAGTTTAATGCCAATAAAAAATTTTCTTTATTGCATGTAAGATAATGCAATAACATATATACAAAACCCCAATTCTGTCCTAGCCCCAGCACTGAGCTTTCCAAGGTCATTGACCTGGCAACCAGTCTCACCTCTCTTTATAACTTATATATAAGATATAAAAACATTCAAAGGTGGTTCGAAGTTTGTTTGTTTCAGTGTGTTTGTTTGCTGTTTCAAACACTAGACATACTATGAATATTATGCGGGAACTTGCTTTACACACTTAACAATGCATCATGGGCCTTTCAAGTCAATAGATAAAAAACTAAATCATTCTTTCAGTCACTTCATCTTCCATAGTAAGAGTTTACTGTATTTAACTATTGCCCTATTAATAGACAATGAGATTGTTTTCATAATTTTTTTACCTCTACAATCAATGCCACAATAAAGGTATTTTAATGTGGCCTTAAATAATGATGTTTATATTTCTACAGGAAAGCTAGAGTTGATAGATCAAAGAGAATATGTATTTTGAATTATAATAGACATTGCCAGCTTTCTTTCCAAAATGTTTGCAATTTATATTCCCACCGACAGTATATTATAGTATCCATTTTCTCATTTACATCTTACCAACAATGAATGTTATGGCCCTTTTTAATTTTTGCCATCAGATAGGAAATGTGAGAAATAGTTTTTTTTTTTTAAACTGTTCTTCATTGTTTTTCTCAAATTGAATTCACAATCTATCTGATTAGGTCTCTGGCATCTATAGCTGGTTTGCTCCATTAGATCAGCATGTAGACTGGATTTAAGAAGTGGCTTCTTTGCCCTACTCTGAGGTCCCAGATTGCCTACAGGAGATTGTACCATTGGAATTGTATTGCCAGGGGGAAAAAAAGCATGTTATATAGGTTAATACCACCATTGTCATATATGAAAGATACCTTGTTATTCACTGGAAAAAAAATTAACGGCAACATTAATCTGAGGGGTTGAAGGAGTTATCCAATGCTCAAATCTTATATATAAAATCCCTACCAATTTATTGTTCTACCTCTGCTTAAATTCCTCTAATGATGAAGAACATACAAAAGCAGACAGTCTATTCCATAATAGTAAAGCTAACTTTTATTTAACGTTTATTCTGTACCAGACACAATTGTAAGAGCACGGCAGGAAGTATCTCATTTAATCCTTACAAAAACCCAATGGGGGAGGATTCACTATTATACCTATTTCACAGAATAAACCAAGGCACAGATCACACAGCTGACCAGTGGTTGTAGTGGATTTGAAGTCAATGGGAAGCCTTATTCAACCTCTACACCCTACTGCCTCCCAGAGGCAGGTTTATAAAACTGTGAGTGCCAACCCTTTTTCTTTACACAAAGCTGAACATTTATTCCCGTAGCTTTGTTTCATTGCCCTTACTTCTACTCTGCTAATTTCCTTGAATTCTCCTGAAGTCTTTTACATATGAAAATACTACAAATATTTGAAAATAGCTACGAGGATCTCTATTAGTCTTTAGTTATAGAAAAAAGAATGTGTTTAATGGAAGCCTAAGGAAGATCAGCTCATAGAACTCACCAAATGGCAAAAAAGAAAAAAAGGGGCCATGCCTACTACTTATTTCAGACCCCAAGTCAAGTCAGTTATGAGACTTTATAGGAACTAAGGATAAAAATTCCACAAGGAGCAACCAAATCCCCAGTCTTAAGACAAAACATTAATGGAAAAGACTAACATAGTGCCATTATATTTTCAAAGTCCCAGTCAGACCCATCAGTGAAATACATGCTCCTAAAAAGACTTCCAAAGAATACCTTAAATACCTAAGGATTAAGTCCTTTAGAAAAATAATGAAAAATGAGAATACGGCACTTACAAGAGACAAGTTTAATAATGTTCCAGTTAGAGAAATTCAAAGATAATGAAGGACACAATAATAAGACTAAAACAACCAAAATTTCTACATTTATCACAAGTGAATGAATTCAGTATAAATTCAAACAGAAAATAAACAATCAGACGGCACAATGGAAGTAAAATATCTCTGGGATGAACATCTGGTGTGTCAGTCAAAGGTCCAGCAAGGACACACTAATATCAGGTCTCTCTCTCTCCCTCTCATCTTACATCTTTTACTGTTAAAATACCTAGGGTTTAGATCGTATTTTCCATTTATAATGTCTTGTGTCATGTAATCATTTTTTTCTTACTTTTCTTTCTATCCTTTTTACTTTCAGAAACAGGAATAAAATTAGCCTTTCTCTTGAAATCCAGGCCACACAAACATTATAGCTCTTTTATTTTGCTAAATGATTGTCACACATGTGAGGTCAAGAGCTCATGGAACCTAATTGTTGACAGTGCTTTCATTTTCTTACTGTTCATTTCTCAGCGCATTCACATCACTTCTTTAAATTCAAGATATCAGTCAAATAATGAATGGCTGTCTTGCATTAAAGTCAGAACCAAACACCAAACACTAAAATAAAGACTCATAAAGAAGAAATGACTTTAATAGGTGAATGTAGGTTTTGTGTGTTTGTAAAATTATATGATGTTTATAAAAATTTGGTTTTACGTTTTTTTAAAGTAGTGGACTGTCTGAATATCCCCATTACTGATTTACTTTGAACTTGATTATTAATTATTAACTGAATAAATTAAAGACAAAAGCCAAATACTATCACTTTGGATATTTTTTAATACTCAGTTTTCTAAATTTAAGTGAGGAATATAGGGTCTTTAAAAATATGGACCTTGTTGGGCTCGGTGGCTCAGCCTGCAATCCCAGCACTTTGGGAGGCCAAGGTGTGGATTGCCTGAGCTTGAGGGTTTGAGAGCAACCCGAGCAACTTGGCGAGACCTCGTCTCTACAATAGATAAAAAACTAGCCGGGTGTGGTGGTGCGCGCCTGTAGTTCCGGTTACTTGGAAGGCTGAGACGGAAGGATCGCCGGAGCCCAGCGGGTCGAGGCTGCGGTGGCCGGGAGTGGCCACTGCACTCCAGTCTGGGTGACGGAGTGAGACTCCAACTCAAAAAAAAAAAAAAGGACCTTATTTTAATGAAAATAGTATACATTTTAAAAATGTCTGAACCACTATCCTACAAGATATAACTACTGATGTACTTTTTTATTTCATGAATTTATTTTTTATTTTTCCAGTAGGAGTCTCACTCAGTCACCCAGGCTGGAGAGCAGTGGCACTCTCATGGTCACCACAGCCTCGACTTGCTGGGCTCAGGCGATCCTTCCCACCTCAGCCTTCCGAGTAGCTGGAACCACAGGTGTGCACCACCACGCCCAGCTAAGTTTTTTGAATTATTGTAGAGACGAGGTCTCACCAAGTTGCCCAGGGTGGTCTTGAACTCCTGGACTCAGGCAATCCTCTCGCTTCCACCTAGTGCTGGGATTACAGGTGTTAGCTACTGTGCCTGGCTATTTCATGAATTTTTAACAAATTTTCTGTAAAACATAGAGAATTGGCAAACTTGAGACAAACATGTTAAATATACTCATAGAATAACTTTTTCCCCTCTTTGTATTAAATAATTTTAGAGTTAAAAAGACTGGAATTTTTCAAATATTGTACCATGCTTACTGATTATTTGAGATCCTTTTTGTGAGTATTTGTTCAAGTCTTCTGCCTGTTTTTCTATTGGCTGCCTGTATTTTATTTGATGCTTATTTATTTATTTATTATTTTATTTTATTTTATTTTTAGTTGGAGTCTCACTCTGTCGCCCAGACTGGAGTGCAGTGGCCACTCCCAGCCACCGCAGCCTCGACCTGCTGGGCTCCAGCGATTCTTCCGCCTCAGCCTTCCGAGTAGCTGGAACTACAGGCGCGCTACCATGCCCGGCTGATTTTTTAATTTATTGTAGAGATGAGGTCTCGCCAAGTTGCCCAGGTGGGTCTCGAACCCATGAGCTCAGGCAATTCACTCACCTCGGCCTCCCAAGGCGCGGGACTACAGGCTGAGTCACCGAGCCCGGCAAAGTCCTCATCTTTAAAATGAGGATAATATGAGTTGCTAATCTAAGGCTGTTGAGGGGATTAAATTGGATAATACACATAAAATGCTTGAAACAGCACCTAGTACTCCATTTTTTTATTATCATTATTATTGTTGTTACTGTTACTACCTAAAGTATAACAAATACTTGTTTATCCTGTCGAGACTATGGGATGTCCCATTCTAAAAACACAATAACAAATCTCCCCTTGCCCTTTCTGAGAGGGAAAAAAAAAAAGCTGTTCTCAAACAGGAAAAATATACCCAAATAGCAGTACTGGAATTTTTATACTCGGTTACATAAAATTTCATGCATATCTATAATTTTTAAAAACAGAAACTAAATGCTTAAATATTTATTTAAAATCATTTTTAAAATTCTGCATGAGCAAGCTTGTTTCAGAGTTTCTACCGGGCAATTTAATAACAACAATAGCTACCATCTGTTGAGAGCCCACCCTATGTCAAGAGCTGTGTTAGGCAGTTTACACATATTATCTTGTTTAATAGCCACATCGTTTTTCTATGTAAGTATGAATAACTCCATTTTTACAAGTGAGAGACCTGAAGTTTAGGGTAGCTCATTAATTTTCCTGAGGCCACAGAGAGAGTTGAAGCAAAACAAGGTTTAATGGACTCTACAATCTTCCTCTTTCTGCTGCACAAATGGCTCAACTGTATAAAACATATCTCTAAACTATCTACTGAACTGTTATTCTACACAATGCTTCAATATGGCAGGTGTGTGGGGGCACGGATTATAGTCCCCATCATACAAATTGGGATGCAAAAGCTCTCTGACAGATCATAGTAGTTTGTCCAAGGACACATTATTTAAAGGGAATAAGACAGGATTTAAGCTTTGTTTTTTTAGGCTGTGGGTAAGTTATCTTCCTGCTTTGCTGGCAAGCCTCTTAGTAGAGGGTTTGTTTGTTTTTCGGTTTTTTTTTTTTTGAGTTGGAGTCTCACTCTGTCGCCCAGACTGGAGTGCAGTGGCCGCTCCCGGCCACCGCAGCCTCGACCTGCTGGGCTCCAGCCATCCTTCCGCCTCAGCCTTCCAAGTAGCCGGAACTACAGGCGCGCGGTACCACGCCCGGCTAATTTTTTGATTTATTGTAGAGATGAGGTTTTGCTTGCCCAGGTGGGTCTCGAACCCGCGGGCTCAGTCAATCCACTCACCTCAGCCTCCCAAAGGCGCGGGATTACAGGCTGAGCCACCGAGCCCGGCTGGAACTCATATTCTCTTGGTGGGAAGGTAAATTAATACAAGCATTATGGACAGCAGTATTAAGTAACTAAAAAATTAGAAATAGGACACCATATGACTCAACAATCCCTCTACTGGGTATATATTTAAAAAAAAACAAAATCAATAAGCTGAAGAGAAATCTGCACTCCCATATTTATTGCAGCACTATACACAATAGTCAACATATGTAATAAATGTATGTGTCCATTAATGAATGAATGGGTACAGAAAATGTGGTATATATATATATATATATATATATATACACAATGGTATACTATTCAGCCATAAAAAGAACAAAATTCTATCACTTTTGATAACACGGATGAACTTAGAGAACATTATGTTAAGTGAAATAAGTCAAGCACAGAAAGACAAATACCACATGATCTCATACATGGAATCTAATAACCAGAGAGTAAAATGGTAATTACCAGAAGTTGGAGAGAGTAGTTGGGGGGCTTATGAAGAAAGGTTGGTCAGTGGGTACAAAGGTACAGTTAGGTAGGAGAAATAAGTTCTGGTGTTCTACTGCACAGAAGGATGACGATGGCCTACAATAAAGTATTGTATTTTTCAAAATAGCTAAAAGAGTGAATTTTGAATGTTTTCATCACATATAAATGACAAATGTTTGAGACAAGTGTTTGCTAATTGCTCGATCATTATTCAATGTACATATGTATTGCAACATCACAATGTACACCATAAATATGTAAACTATTTTTTTTATTATTA
>CAUYQG010149120.1:0-22150 GCA_963574415.1 Tarsius wallacei
CTGTAGTTCCAGCTACTTGGAAGGCTGAGGCGGAAGGATCGCCGGAGCCCAGCAGGTCGAGGCTGCGGTGGCCGGGAGCGGCCACTGCACTCCAGTCTAGGCGACAGAGTGAGACTCCAACTCAAAAAAAAAAAAAAAAAAAGAGAAATACCATAGCACACATGTTGCTGAATCCACTCCCAGGAATTGCAAGGGGCATGACTCTGCCACTCCCACCCTACACTGCTGGTGTGCATAT
Source organism: Tarsius wallacei (assembly GCA_963574415.1). Classification (NCBI taxonomy): domain Eukaryota; kingdom Metazoa; phylum Chordata; class Mammalia; order Primates; family Tarsiidae; genus Tarsius; species Tarsius wallacei. The sequence continues at coordinate 239 of CAUYQG010149120.1, forward strand.
AAAATAGTTCAACCACTTTGGAAAATGGACTAAAGCTGAACATATGCCTCTCCCAGGTCCAGCGGTTCCACTCTAGGGTATCTATACATACAAGAGAAAGGAGCACGTATGTCCACAAAAAGACAGGTGTGAGTCGAGTCTGTTCACAGAAGCTTTATTCACGGTAGCCCAAAAAGGGAAGCAATCTAAATGCCTATCCATGGGATCGTGGCTCAGTAAGGTGTGATACGTTGACGTCATGGAAATTTACACAGAAATACAAGAGACAGGTCAACTGCCTCATGCAAGAAACTGGCTGAATCTCACAGATGTTGAGTGAAAGCAGCCAGCCCCCCAAAGCACAGAGACACAATTTCATTTATGGAAAGTATACAACAAGCCAATCGATGGTGATTGTGGTCAGAAAAGCGGCTACCTTTTGTGGGGTGGTTGATGGGAAAGGGGAGGAGAGATCTTTCTGGGTGCTGGAAATGTTCTGTGTCTTGAGCTGATAATAATTCATTTGGGAGAATACATATGCAAAAAGGCATCAAATGTAAATTTAAGAGTGGGGAGAATGGACTGCAGGGACACCGCTGATGACTCACTAGCGTGCAGCTGGAAAGAGCCTCCAGCAGGTCAGCTAAGAGCATGTTCCTCACTCTGCGTGTCTGAGATGCAGCAGAAGCCACCTAGGCTTGGGGTCTGGGCCCCAGGGATGGATAGGCAGAGAGTGTTAGAGCTCTGAGACTTAGCTCTCAGCCCAGTTAGACTCAGCCTACAGTCCTTGGGGGTCCTTTCCCTGGGCCTCAGCATCCCTCTGCTGTATGTATGTTACACCTCAATTTTAAAAACTTTGTTGACTCCCTGTTGCCAACAAGGTCAAGTCCCAACTCTGCTACAGGCTTACTGCACCTGGCCGTCTGCAGTCCAGCCTTTGCTCCATTTCTACCTAAAGAGTCAATCCCTCTCTCTCTACCTCTCTTGCTCTACCTTTCCCTTTCCCCCTTTATTTATTTATTTATTTTCTGTTTTGTTTTGTTTTGTTTGAGTTGGAGTCTTTGTTGTTCTGACTGGAGTGCAGTGGCATGATGCCAGCTCACTTTAGCCTCAACTTCCTGGGTTCAGGTGATCCTCTCACCCCAGCCAAGTAACTGGGGCTATAAATGCATGCCACTCATGCCTGGCTTTTTTTTTTTTTTTTTTTGTAGCAATGAGGTCTCACTATGTTGCTCAGGCTGGTCTTAAACTCTTGGGTAAAAGTAATCCTCCTGCCTCAGCCGCCCAAAGTGCTGGGCATGAGCCACTGTGCCCAGTCTCTTCCTCCTTTCCCCCTCACTCCCTTCCTCCCTCCCTTTCTCTCTTTCTCCTAGTCATCTTCCTAATCTAAATCTGACTTTCTTCTCACCACAACTCTAGAGGGTAGGCATTGACAGATGAAGAAACAGAGCCTCAGAGAAGTGTTCAGGTTCACAAAACCCAGAAGGACTTGAGGTAGGTTGTATGGCCAGTTCAACTCAAGAAGTAGGTGTTGCATGCATGTCGGTGCTAGGTGTGCAAGCAATGGTGCATGCCCAGCTTTGTCTTCCAAGAGCGTCCGGCCTGGAGTGGTGGGCAAACCACCCAGTAGAAACTGCGTACACGTGGGAAGGGCATGAGCCTGGAATGCTCCTTGTTCTACCACTGGGCAAATCACATGCACACTTTGTCTTCACTTCCTTATCTGTAAAAATGGTGATAAGACCTCCCTGCATCTCTAACATATGATGGATACGAGGCAATTGGTAGCAACGTTACTGCCCATCTTTCCTGTAATGAAACACCCTTCTGATCCATCAAATCATCTAAAGTTAAGATCAAATGGCTACCTCCTCTGTAGAGACTTCCTCAGCTTCACCTCCTTTTTAAACCCCAATCATCATCATCATCATCATCATCATCATCATCACAACCATGAAATCATAAAAGCTATTAACAGTATACTGTGTGTCAAGGTCTACGCGAAGTGTTTTACATACACTTACTCATTTAATCCCCATAATAACCTCATAAGGCTGTAGCTATTATTGTTCCTTTTTTTTTTTTTTTTTTGAGTTGGTGTCTCACTCTATCACCTAGGCTGGAATACAGTGGCATGCTCATGACCACCCCAGCGTCGACCTGCTGGGCTCAGGCAATCCTTCTGCCTCAGCCTTCCAAGTAGCCGGAACTTCAGCATGTACTGTCACACCTGGCTAATTTTTGATTTGTTATAGAGACGAGGCCTTGCCAAGTTGTCCAGGCTGGTCTTGAGCTCGCGGGCTCAAGCAATCCACTTGCCTCGGCCTTGCAAAGTGCTGGGATTACAGGCTGAGCCACTGAGCCCAGACATCCCTAATTTTTAAATGGAGCTTAGACTGTTAAACGGCCAGCCCAAAGTCACATCTCTTGTGAGGGAAGAAGGGAAGATTCAGCCAAGTCTGCCCAACTCATGGGCTCAGAATGTCAACCATGAGGCCACACCACCACCTGTCTTTCTTGGAGTGTGGAATAGCCTCACATATGACAGGTTATTTAATCATATCAAGCACCATTTGGATGACATTTTACTACTTACAAGGCACACTCATTCTATAGATGAGAAAACTGAGGCTTGTTATTTGTTCATTTTACAGATAATCCCAGGATACTCATGACTGCCAGGGAAGTGGCAGGGAAGAAAATGAGCTGGGCCCACTGTCATGGAGCTTAGAGTTTAATAGTGAGCGGGGGCGCCAATAGCAAACCAGCACACATCAGCTGGCGATGGTGCCGGGAAGAACATCAGACAGGTGTGAGAGAGAGAGAGCACCCGGGAGAGTTTTGGCAGGGCTCTGAGGAGCAGCATTTAGGAGAGGAGCCTTCTAGAGGAAGGGCATGCTAGGGAAAAGGCACAGCAAGTACAAAGGCCAAGGGAGGGGACAGCTTGGAGTGGCTGAGAAACAGAGGGCAGAGACGCCAAGTACAATATTTGAGGAGAACAGTGCCATGGGTGAGTTCAGGAAACAAGCCAGGTGTAGGGAGTGAGGCTCTGGGGACCATGGTTTTATTCTAACTTTGAAGTCACCGGAGGGTTTTAAGCAGGAGAGTGACACGATTATACTCATGCTTCAAACAGGACCCCAGGTGGGCACGACCAGAGCCTGGGAGACAGGTGTGGAGGCCCAGAACAGAGACAATGGTAGTTTGGACAGAGATGGTTGCAGGGGCTTAGGGAGCAGTGAAGGGAGTTGGGAATCGGGGTGATCGATCGATTGACAGGACTCAGTGGTTTAGAGTTCAGGGATGAGGGAAATGTGGCTCCCAGGTTTCGTGCTTTTGGATGAATGGCGCTGCCATTTAGGATGATGGGAAGGCAGGGGCAGGGCGAGACTGGGGGCAAACGAGACCCACAGGAAACAACAGAGAGGTAGGAGGGAAAACAGAGAGCCCTCGGCAAGCCCAGCCTTGCTCCCCATTGTTCCTCCCACTGGATACAGTTGCCTGCAGCCTGGCTTGCCACCTCCAGGTTGGAACTCAGGCTCTGGCTCTCTGGCCACTGCCTCTGTGAGGTCATCCCAGACCAACCATCTGGGCCACTGGAGGGCACACACTCCAGCACAGATCTCACCTCATTCCCCTTGCAGCAGGGATCGGTGTCTGTATTTATCTAGTCTATCCAAGTATTTCTTTTCACTCTCCACCCAGAATGTTGGCCTCTTGAAGGCAAGTCCTGTTCTGAGAGCCTGGACCCTCTGTGCCTAAAATAGGACATGTCACGTGGTAGGTGCCCGCTATCATTAATGGATCCTCTGACTTGACAATATATTCTAAGCAAATAGACAGAATTCCATTGGGTCCCAGTGTGAAACAAAATTGCTTTCACTTGGAGGTTAAGGAACCTGGGTTTGAGGTTGGACTTGAGTTCGAATCCAAGTTATCCACGTTCTGCTGTGTCTCTAGACAAGTCTCATAAACTCTCTGAGCATCAGAGTGAATGATGATGTCCATTTTATGGGTTGTGTACGAGTAAATAATGTTTATAACAAGTCTAGCCCTGCCTGGCATATAATTAGACCTTATAAAGTAGATCTAAGAAAATAAGACCAGGCGTGGTGCCTCATGCCTATAATCCCAGTAATGTGGAAGGTCAAGGCAGGAGGATTTGCTTGAACCTAGGAGTTCAATACAAGCCTGGACAACATAGTGAGGCCTCATCTGTACAAAAAGATATAAAATTAACCAAGTGTGGTGGCACATGCCTATAATCCCAACTACTCGAGAGGCTAAGGCAGGAGGATCGCCTGAGCCCAGGAAGTCAAGACTGCTGTGAGCCATTATTGTACCACTGCACTCCAACCTGGGAGACAGAGGCTCTGATTTAAAAAAAAAAAAAAAATGGGAAAGAAAAGAAAGATACCCAGAGCAATACTTTTTAAAATTTTAAAATTATATCTTTCTCTTTATTCTCTATAATTGTCACACAGAGGATTTAGAAATTATTAGTCACATTGGCACCAAGCTCCCTTTCCAACTCACTGGTGCATCTAACGGGAGTGGTGGCATACAGAGAGCTGGGAATGGTTTAAGGTTAGAAAACAGAGCCACACGCCCAGCTCACAGGCACAATAAGCTGTTCTCTCCTGCCTCCCCAGTAAAGGCAGCAATGACTCAGTCAGGCCTAAGTAATGACTGTACAGGCTTCTTCCCAGAAAGATGATCATCTTTTGTTCTAAGAATTGTCTCATTTGTCCCACTCTATAAATTTTTTTTTTTTTTTTTTTTTTTTTTAGTCAGAGTCTCACTGTATCATGAAGGCTGGAGTGCAGTGGTATGCTCACAGCCACCACAACCTCAACCTGCTGGTTTCAGGTGACCCTTCCACCTCAGCCTTCCAAGTAAGTGGGACTACAGGCACGCACCACCATGCCTGGCTAATTTTTTTATTTATTGTAGAGACGAAGTCTCACCATGTTGCCCTGGCTGGTCTCAAACTCCTGGGCTCAGGCAATCTTCTGGTCTTGGCCTCTCAAACTGCTGGCATTACAGACGTGAGCCACACGCCCTGCTGCCTCTGTAGTTCTTGACAATAACCTTGCAAAGAATCAGACAGGAGAGAAAGCCACAGCCCTACTCGGCTCCCCGGGTGGGGTGTATGGCAGAAATACCCGCCTTTCTCCACCCTTCCCTGCACCCACCCCCGCTTTGCAATGGGACAGCACTGCTCCTCCCGTGGAGAAGTGCCATGTGTCCACTCCTCCCTTGGATCTAGACAGGCCACGTGACTTGTTTTGACCAATAGAATGTGGAAGAAGTAATCATGTATTTGTTCTAAGCTTTCTGGGACCCTGACACTGAAGCCCAGGCTAACTATGAGAGGCTCGGAGAGGTTGTAGAAGTTGTCCAAAGTCACACAGCTGGGGAATGAGAGAGCCCATGGAGCAGGACTGAGTCAGCCCAGTTGTTCCAGTCTAGGCTCCAGAGACATGAAAGAGGTCAAACAAGATTGGCGGCGCCACTTCAACAGGCAGCAGAGCACAGACACACAAAGGAACCCAGCCAAGGAGGGAAGGACCACCCAGCTGAGCTGTAGACTCTCGGGGAGGGTGGGGGGATGGCTGCTTTGAGCTGCTGAGTTGTGGAGCTGTTTGTTAGCAATAGCTGACTGAGACACTCAGTTTCCCTGAGAACAGCCTAACACCTTTGTTCTCCTTCCCTAAGTGTAGGCAGGCGCGGTCGTGGCCCGGGGCAGGACAGGCAGGGGAGCCGATATAGGAGAGTCACCTGGGCTTTGCAGATGTGCGTGGAGTTTTGGATTTTCCTGTAGAGGAGGATCTGCAGTTAAAAAAGTTCCTTCTAGAACATGGATTGGGGGGAAGGGGAGGCTTGTGGCTAGGGGACCCAGCCAAGAGGCTGTTGAACTAGTCTAGGGAAGAGAGGATAGGGACCCTACACTAATGCCATCAGAGTGGGAGGGAAGGATGGGTCATGGGAGGGATGTCACAGAGCTGGGGACAGACTGGCCAGGGAGCAGATCAGTGGTGGGCGAGTGGAGGGAGGGGTATGGTGGGCTTTGGGCCAGGGCGCCTGGGTGACTGATGGAACAGTTCACCAAGATGAGAAACCCAGAAAGGAACCACCTTTGAAGCAGTATGACAAGCCCCATCCTAGTCACCTCAGTGGGATCCACACAGCCCCCAGTATCCCCTCCCCACCTAGAGCAGAGTCTGTCCCCAAGGAGACACTGCTAATGGAGACATATTAATTGACATTTAAGAGCACTTATGTGTCAGGCTTGTTCTAGCACCTTATGTATATGTACTCATTTTGATCCTCAGAGGAACCCCATGAGGATGGTACTATTATTTTTTTCATTCTTTTTATTTTTTCTTTATTTTAAAGATATGAGATACAACTCAGGATTAGGTATACAAGTAGTCATCATACGGGTAAAGTTTGGGCCTCCCTTTGGTCCCCACTTTGCCTGGTTTGAGATCAGTTACCCTTATTGATGTTGTGTCCCCCATGCCACCCCCATCCTGGTTGTGTCCTGCTATGGCCAATCTTGTTCTTAAAGTATTATGGTAATTGTTCAGGGTCCACTTATGAGTGAGAACATGTGGTACTCTGTTCTTTGTCTCTATGATAGATCACTGAGTATAACAGACTCTAAGTCCAGAGGATGATGCTATTATTATCCCCATTTTACAAATGAAGGGCTTGAGGCACAAAGAAGTCGGGTAAATCATCCATGTTCCAAATGTAGCAAAAGGCAGAGCCAGGGTTCAACCTCGATGGTGGGCCCCAGAGCAAGCCAACCATGGATACTGGGGCTGGATCCCTCTCTGGGGTAGGGCTGGCCTGAGCACTGTGGGAGGTTGAGCAGCATCCCTGGCCACTACCCACTACATGCCAGTGGCACTCTCTGCCCAGGTGTGACAGCCAAAAATGTCTCTAGACTTTGCTGGATGTCCCCTGGTGAGCAGAATGACTCTGGGCTTGGGAACCCCTGCTCTGGAGTCCAGTCTCTACTTTTCTTTCTTTTTCCAACCCCCTACCATGGCAGAGAAGAGGAAAGCACCAGTAAAACTCTTCTGCTGCCTGGTGTGGTGGCTCATGCTTGTAATCCCAGCACTTTGGGAGGCAGAGGCAAGAAGGTTGTCCGAGCCTAGGGGTTTGAGACTAGCCTGGGCAACTTGGCAAGACCCTGTCTCTACAATAAATCAAAATATTAATCAGGTGTGGTAGAGCACGCCTGTGGTTCCAGCTACTTGGAAGGTTGAGGCAGAAGGATCACCTGAGTCCAGCAGGTCGAGGCTGTGGGGCCGTGAACATACCACTGCACTCCAGCCTGGGAGACGGAGTGAGACTCCGACTCAAAAAAAAGAAAAAGAAACTCCCCTGCCTTAAGAGGATTTGCAATTAAGAAAGTTCATTCTAGACCAGATGTCGTGGCTCATGCCTGTAATCCCAACAGTTTGGGAGGACAAGGCAGGAGGATTGTTTGAAGCCAGAAGTTCAAGACCTGTCTGGGGAACAAAGTGAGACCCAATCTCTAGAAAAAGAGAGAGAGAGAGAAATCATTCTAGAAGATGGATTGAAAAAAGGGCCTGAAAAACCAGCCAAATACACAACGCACAAAGCAAAGGTTTCAACTCAGATAGTATTACCCAGGGCTATACCTGCAAGTGAAGAGGGACCCCCCCTTCTCCTTATCTGACTGAGGTTTTCTGTCCCCAGCATTTAGAATTTGTCAGGTTCAAGGCCAAGTACTGGAATTCTCTTAGCACCAAGGGGGAACGAGACAATGCTGAGAGGCTCCAGATGATCATTAGGAGAGGAGACGTCGCAGAGGGTTCTGGTAAATGGGAATGTGGTGCTTGTAATGTTTTGCATTGGCAGAGATCAAGAAATATTGGTTGAGTGAACGAAACAGGAATTTAGAGACGGTCCCTGAGGTCTGAGCAGGACCCACCACACAGCCAGCTCACCCTGCAAGCCCTCAGGCCCCCACCAAGTCACACACAAGGCTTGCTCCACAGGGACAGGTACACCAGGGCCTGAGTTGGGGGTGAACTTTGAGGATCAGTGAGTGGCCCAGTCCCAAAGGGTAGAAGATTATTTTTCCAAAGGAGTTTTACTTCTGTACTCCCTCTTTCTACCTGGTAAGACTTTGTATCTAGATGTCCTTGTCCCTTCTGTCACTGCCGTATCACAGGACTCAGTAAGTATAAGAAAAAGAATGTATTGGTTGAGAAATTGAGGTTTTGCTTCTGGAATCTCAATTCTATTCCATTGGTCTATATGCCTGTTCCTGTACCAATACGGTATCTTCCTTTATTGGGAAATCCTTTGCTCATAGCTGGCTGTGTTTAGGACTAGCAGTCATCAGGATTCTTGGAAATTTGCCTTGTACCTTTTCCTAGGTAAGCTTCTCTGGAAAGAGTCTGTGATGAGGATTTTTGCGCCAGAATTTATTGAGAAAATATCAGGGGAAGAATAAAAAATGCAAAGTATAGCGCATGAGCCTTTCTCTCCTTTTCGTATCAGCTACTGACAGATTATTGTATGTAATACCTGAAGCTTCAATTTTAAAAGTTCAGAATGGAGGGGGGAAGCTAAGAAAAGATGTAACTGCAGGTGGTACCTAGCTTCAGCTTGATCCAATGGACACCTCCAGAGCAAGAATTACACCACAGACTTGGACTTGTCCTGAGGCAAAAGATCCATATTTTTGTAGCGGTGTTAGCCTTCTGAGAAAGAACATCACCTCCTAGGAAAGAGGGTTCCCATTTGGATAAAGGTAAATTTCCAGAGAGTAAGGCAGCTGACCAACATTCACTGCAATTAGGAGTTAAGTACACCTTCCTCTAAAGTGAATCTGAGCAGGATGCCAACAACACCACCACAGTCCGCCCCTCACACTGCTCAGATCCACTTGATTCTCACATTTTCTTCTTTCCAAGTGTAGCTTCTCTAACATGTATATCACTTTAAGATTCTGCAAAATGAAGGCTGATATCAGCATGAAGTCCCATCTTCTACAAAGAGTGTAACTCATACTCATTGTCTCCCTCCTTCACCACTTGGAGCATATTTCCTCCCCTTCAGCCAGCATTTGTGCTGGTGTAGGTAATTTGCTTTGTAGGTTCTCATTAATGTGGAGCCTGCATCCCCACTGACCAGGTCTTTATCAGGCGGGGCATGCTGTGGTTGCATTTACACCTAAAACTGGGTATGGAAAAAATAAAAGATACAAGATAAGTCCACTTAATGACAAAAATATTCTCCATGCCCCTATTGTGGAGCAGTATTTCAAACCCCTACTGATGACTGAGGTAAATTATCCTGCAATAGGTATAGGCATCTATTTTCTTAGCCTGCTGGTCTCGAGGCATGAGAATCCTTAAAATGACCAGACTACAAGTGTTTATTAGGATTCTTATTGTGTCTTCTATGAGAAGAACTTCCATCCCCAGAACTAGGTCCTCCAGGACAGCAAAACTTATGGTTGCAGGAATGAAAAGCACTAAGTCCCCAAGTGGTCAGCGGGAATGATGTTGAGCAGAACAACTTCTACTTCCACTCTTTGGTCCTCAGACTCCTATATACTAGCTAATTGATACAGAACAGATAATGGACTCTGGTTTAATGTGTGCACCAGTATCCTGCAGGATGGAACCCCATCTTCACAGGGTGTCATCTCCAGGTTGCTTCCTCAACTGAGAAAGCTTGATTCCATTGCCTTATTAGGCCATCTGGTTTTTACACTTGATCTTAGCCAAAAGGCCTAGAAGTGATACCCTCCGGTTTTTGGATACTCTCACGAGTGGTAGGAATAGTGGATCCCATGGTCACGTGATCACCAATCTACCTTCTTTGCCATACAGTTGTTCTTTTTTCAAGGTGAGATCCCATATCAGTACACTGGATGCTTAGTGCACCCTTAGATGTAATGCTGGCCACAGCACAAAAGGTCAGCCCTCCCTGGAATACATGGCAGTCCTTTCAGAGAAGTTCACTCTTCCTTTAAGGTAAAAGGGCTCAAAGTAAACACTTGCTCCCAGGTAGCTGCTTGGTCTTCTTGAGAAATGGTATCTTAGTAGGGACTCAGCACTGATCCTGGTGGCAACAGACTTGATAACAGCAGTACTTTGATCGGCCTTTGTGAGTGAGAGCATCCACAGCCTCCCTCTCTGCCACGTTGTCTACTCCATTCAAGAGTCCACTGCAGCTGGGTGTTGTGGCTCACGCCTGTAATCCCAGCACTTTGGGAGGTGGAGGCAAGAGGATTGCCTGAGCCCAGGGGTTTGAGACCAGCCTGGCAAGACTCAGCAAGAGCAGCTTGGCAAGACCTCATCTCTACAATAACTAACAAAAAAAAAAAAATTAGCCAGGCACTGTGGCACACAACTGTAAGTTCCAGCTACTTGGAAGGCTGAGGCAGAAGGATAACCTGAGTCTAGCAGGTCATGGTTGTAGGAGCCATGAGCGTGCCACTGCACTCCAGCCTGGGTGACTGAGTGAGACTCTGACTCAAAAAAAAAAAAATGTCCACTGCACAAGCCCTGAGGCAGATGAGACTATAGGCAGGCTGGCATCTATCTTGTCTACAGAGTTGTTTAGTGCCTCTCCTGCATTCGTGTATGAAATTAGTTATATTTTGTGCTTATTTTAATAGATCAACCATATGCCTCTTCCCCAGACATCCTTAAAACTTAAATTCTAGTCTTGTTCCTCCCAAGCTCCTGACCAATCAACTAAACCATTTACTATTATCCATAAGTTTGTGTATATCCAACCAGCTAAGTCATTTGCCACCACCTCTGGGTCTGGAGATATCTTATCCCAATCCACTTCCCATTGGAGTGGGACAAAAACAGATCCCTGTTTGGAGAACTCCTTATTTGAAAGGTTTTCTCTCACCAAGATCATTCAATCCTACCTTAGTATGTAGTTGTGGGAGAGCAGTGATCCATTATTTTTTCTTTTTTTTTTTTTTTTTTCTTTTTTTTGAGTTAGAATCTCACTCTGTCACCCAGGCTGGAGTGCAGTGGCACTCTCATGGCCACCGCAGCCTCAACCTGCTGGGCTCAGGCGATTCTTCCGCTTCAGCCTTCCAAGTAGCTGGAACCACAGGCATGCGTCAGCATGCCCAGCTAATTTTTTGATTTATTGTAGAGATGAGGTCTAGCCAAGTTGCCCAGGCTGGTCTCGAACCCCTGGGCTCAGGCAATCCTCATACCTCTGCCTCCCAAAGTGCTGGGATTACAGGTATGACCCACCATGCCTGGCTGCAGCAATCCATTATTAGCGTGTATCCACATACCAACATGACTGATTCATGAACCAAACTCAGGCTTTTGCCTCTTCCATCAGCCATTGGCAATAAATCCCCAGAGGATGTAGCTGTCAGCTGGAAGAGAGACATTTGTGGAACACTAGTATGCGGCATGGGAGCAAGTGTCATGCAACCTACTTTTGCTTTCCAAACTCATTCAAGCCTCATCCTGGATCTACTACTTCCATTTTATAGTGGATTGCTTCTGAGCTCAAACTTATTACTACTTGGTGGACTGACAGTATCCAACCCATAATGAAAAGGTACAGCTGAATGGTCACTCATTATCACAGGAATAGATGCTCAATTTCTACCAGGGCCTAATTGCATGCCAGGATGTTTTTAAATCCTATGCCATTCTCTGTGGCAGATGGAATGACCTTGTTCCAGAAGCCTGTGTTGCAATTCTGTTACTGGGGCTTTCCCAAGGCTTCAGGTAGTACATTTCTAGAGTAATACCATAGGGTCTCAGGCCATACAGTCCAAGAGGAAGCATGCTTGTTCCACAGCCTAGACTTGCTACAGAGTCCTTTCTTGTTCTGAGCTCCACTCAAAACTAACAGCCTTCACCTTCTAATGAATGTCACAGCTATTCCCTTTACAACCCAAAGAGACCTACCAAGAAATGCACACAGTGTTAGGAGGTATAAGACTTTCTAACACTTTCTCAGTGTTTGGAAGTATAAGAGTAATAATTTGTTCTTTATATTGAATGAAGATATATCAGCATGCCTTATAACACAGGAACCTGTTGGAGGGAAAAATCACTAATGTGACAGGCCCTGAATCTTTTTAGAATGTATCTTTTTCACATACCAGGGCATACGTTTGCCATGACTTGCTCATTAATTAATAAGATATCAATAAAATGGAGCAGTGCAGCATTCTACAGAACGTCCAGCTGATCCAGCTCTCTCCAGTTTATGCTGTGACAAAAAGAGGATAATGAACATAGCCCTGGGGTAACACTGTAAATGTATACAGTCGTCTCTCTCACATGAATGTGAACTGCTTCTGATTTTCATTTCTGATGGATATTGTGAAGAATGCGTTTGTCAGCTCAATGACTTCATACCTCATCAAGAGTTGGTATTATTCTGCTCTCATAAAGATACCACATTTGGCACAACAGCCAAACTGCAATTAATTAAGTTTCATTAGCCCATGGTCATGAGTCATCAGTTTTTTCAAGAACCAGACTGGTGAATTAATTGGGGATATGATTATAACCATCCTTAACTTTTTAATCTGCCAATTTCTTCAAAAGTTACGTTGTTATTTAATATTTTGGTCAAGGTGGGAACAGTTTCAGGGGTTTCTTCTACCTGGCTTCTCTGACTACAATAGCTTATACTTAAAGGTCAAGGAATGAATGTGAACATTCTGCTGACTACTAAGTATGTTCATTCTGATGATGTATTCAGAAACAGAAGAAATGACCACTACGTGAGAGACTCTAACCCCAATAAGCACACTGAAACAAACATAGGCCAAAAATTCATCATTTTGCCTGAACCAATATGCCTCTACTTCAACGGGGAACAATTGAGGGACTTTGGGTTCTGAGGTATCAGGATCAACTCAGACCCAGATCTATCAGTCTTTGAAATGTTAGGGTATATCCTGCCTCATAGGGTCTGGTTACCCAAGGAAGTGGCAATACGTCTCTTTGAAGAAAGGACTGAGTGTATTACTTCTGTATGTACTTGTAGTATTGCTTCGTCTTTTCTTATGGATTTCTGGTTACTCCTTCAGTTGATAGGTTCTATGTCTCCAAACACTGCCTCAGTATATAAACTTGGACAAGAAAGTGTGACTTTCCATTAGGGCCGTCGCCCTCAGCTTTCTGCTTACACATTTATGATCTACTTTGCTCATATATATTAAGTAATATCATTGTTAGCTGTTCATCTATCTTGCCCCTAGAAACATGACATTATATTAGCAATCTTCATACAGTTACCTATGAATCAGATCTTCCTGGCTTGCATTCCAAGCTTCTGCCCATTATGCAGGGGTCCCCAACCCCCAGGCCATGGATTGGTACTCATCCGCAGCCTGTTAGGAACCTGCCCACACAGCAGGAGGTGAGTGGCAAGCAAGCAAGAGAAGCTTCATCTGTATTTACAGCTGCTCCCCATCCCTGGCATTACCACCTGAGCTCTGCCTCCTGTTACATCAGCGGCAGCATTAGATTCTCATAGGTGCATGAACCCTATTGTGAACTGCACATGAAAGGGATCTAGCAATAAAGTGCACAATAAATGTAATGTACCTGAATCATCCCCAAACCCCTCTCCCCTTCCCCCATCTGGGGAAAATTTGTCTTCCACAAAACTGGTCTCCGATGCCCAAAAGGTTGGGGACCGCTGCATTATGGTATCTGTAACCACTTTTCTTCTCTCAGTTAAGTGTCACTACCTGGTCATTGCCAGATTCTAACCTCCAGTTCTGTAACAGCATCTTCTACTCAGGCCCATTATACAAGGGACAGTCACTCTAAAGTTTCTCAGAGATACCGGTTCTTCCTCACCAGCACATTTCTTATTGCTTTGTCTTGAGACAGGATTTTCCCCTGTTGGCTGGCAGGAGTGGAGTGGCATGATCATAACTCACTGCAGCCTCAACCTCCTGCAGCCTCAACCTCCTGGGCTTAAGCAATCCTCCTCCTGCCTCAGCGGGGGCTACATGTGTGTACCACCATACCCAGCTTTTTTTCTTTTTTTTTTTTGTAGAGACAGGGGCTTGCTATTTTACCTAGGCTTGTCTTGAGCTCCTGGCCACAAGCAATCTTTCCACCTTGGCCTCCCAAAGCACTGAGATTACAGGCGTGAGCCACCACTCTTGGTCTCCTTATTGTTTTAGTAAATGGAGTCTCCTCCAGAACCTACCAAGGAATATAGTCAGATGGTGGCTTTTCTAGCCTTATGCAGTAGCCCAACTTAGCATGCCCACTTCCTGAACCTTTTCATGCCTTTCTTCACAGTCTGTCATAGAAGTTTTGGCATCTCTACTTCATTTACTGTAAAATAGTGTTTGGCAAATCATGGCCCTCAAGCCAGACCCAGTTTCTCTCCTTTTTTTGCAAGGAAATTTTTATTGGAACTCCCAACTTATTGGCTGTATGATCCTCAAAGCCTAAAATATTTACTATCTGGTCCATTACAGGAAAAAAAAAATTGCTGACATTTGATGTAGGACATCGCTTCTTTCAATCATCTAAGAACCATCCCAGTAAAACATTTACTGTCTCTTGGGACCCGTGCCAGAGTATTAAATCCCGGGTCACAGAAAGGTGCCCCCATTTTAACACACTAGTCCTTATCTGGTTTTATTCTACTCTCTCATTGAGTCAGCACCTTCAGGATCCATTCCCAGGTCCTCTGTCCATGTTCCTGTCAGTATGCGTTAACTAGGTCCATTAAATAGCTCTTGGGTATTTAATATCTCGTCTCCTTTAGCAGGCTAGCACTTTCTCAGTCTAATTTTTCTGAAATTTGACCAAAGTTAAGACTCTGGTAGGCAAGAGGAGAAGTGGGAACTTTTCCCTAGAGATACCTGTCTCCTCTGAGAACTGTGCATGGTCTTCAAACAGAGGACAGAGCAGAGGAAAGAGAATTTTACCAGAATGGTCAATTCTGAAGACCTAGAGGGCTCAGGGGAATCTGGGAACTCAAGCTACTTAAGTGAATCTTCCCAGATATTCCCAGCTTTGGTGCACTCCCTTCCTATTAGAACTCTGACTTTGGCTTAGGAAACTTTCCTAGGTTGAAAACCCAACTTTCTCCAAAATTTTCCGTTTCTTACATTTAAGTCCTGTTTCTAGTCATCAGTTTTGTCTTTCCTCCATCTACAGATATTCAGGTTTTTATATTTATATTAAACTGCAGATTAATTTAGCTGAGACTATCATGATCTCCAGACCTTCAACATATAAATACAAATAAATAGTTATATGTTTAAATCCTGTCAGCAAATTTATTTTTGAGTAGAACCAACAACATTATCTGTAACTAAAATAACCTGCCTACTTACTATTTCAACTTCTCCTACTTCTGATGCTTTTTTTATCAAGGAGTCATGCTATACAGAGATAAGGAAGAATTAGAGATGCTTTCTGGAGTCCTAAATCTGCTGTTTCTTTCTCTGAGTTCTTAGGGGGCAATTAATGAACATTTGGACGAGGTCTCCAAGTATATACCTTATTCCAAGAGTCAGAGAAGGATTAAGGGTGGTATTTCAGACTGAGAAAATAGCATAGTAATTAAAGTAGAGAAGGAGAAACATAGAGCATGTGTAATGTTCAAAAAAATAAGTTCTGTTACCCAGATATCATCTAGGTCTTCCCATCCCTTTAGATAAAATGGATTCAATACCCCAGTCCACATCAGGTAGAAGTCCAACACTCTATTTCAATATGTTTTTGAATTTCCAAGAGGGTAACAGTTTTTGAGTCTGAACTCCTATTTCTTTTAAATTAGCCAAGTTTAGGGATTTTTTTTTCTCCTGTACACGTTACTCCCTGATCACATTATGTCATCCAAATGTGGCACTTAGCACCTTCCCAACAATTCTACCAAAAAGAACAGCAATACTCACTCACATTAAACCTATACACATATGTTTATATGCATATGTGGATGTAGTGGACTCTTGCTACACAACCTTTGGCCCATAGCCCAGAAGAAACAGCCTTTCCGGGGAGTTTGTTAAAAATAAAGAATCTCAGGTTCTACCTCAAGCCCACAAAATTGGAATTTGCATATTAAAGCTTGGGAAGCACTAAGGGTAAGTGGCAAGAATGGGGGCACATATATATCTTAAACATTGAACTTCCCTCTTCTTATAAGTATTTGGCCTTACTTGCTTTTGCTTATCACATTATGCATTCCCTCATCAAGGATTGTTTTTAAAAAAAAACTCAAGGCCCTATATTTATAATTTTTTGGAGGAATTTAGCTCTTAATCTTTCTCTCTCATTCTGTTCCAGGCCCATATTTGCATATCCAATGTTTTTCATCAAATCCACAGAGCCAGCCCTTTAACAAGATCCACCTTTCTTAAAAGAAAATAGTGGATTTAAGCATCATTTTTAAAATTTTCCCCCAAATGCCTATAAAATACATATATTTAATTATACTCTGGCTAAAATCAGTCCCCTGGGCATTATAACTACATTTTTTAAAGTCTGTTGTTGTTATTCACAATAGCAAAATCATGGAACCAACCTGAGTGTCCACCAACAACTGACTAAATAAAGAAAATGTGGTGTACATATACACCATGCAATACTATGCAGCCATAAAAAGAATGAAACCATGTCCTTTGCAGCAACGTGGATGGAGCTGGAGTTAACTGACTCAAAAACAGAAAACTAAATACCACGTGTTCTTACTTATATGTGTGAGCTAAAGGGTAAAAAATGGAAATAATAGGCACTGGGGACAACAATAAGAGGGGAGGAGAGGAGAAAGGTTAGGGTTCAGAAATCATCTATGGTTCACTATCTGGGGAATGGGCCACCTGAGAGCCAATCCCGACCACACACAATATGTCCATGTAACAAACATGCATGTGTACCCCTTGAATCTAAAATAAAAATGGGGAAAAAAGCTGGCTATATCAGTATTACCCTCTAATGCAAGCATTGACCCAGTCTTCAGGCTTCAGTGACATAAAATCATTCCACCAAACTAACTACTCTACATACATAAAATTACAAAAATAATTTGGGAGCCTATTAAAATCAAAACCTTCTTCAGTTCCATGATGTGCTGATAAGTGTTTAACTGACTCTGGAGAAGACAACCTATGAAGATCTAGAAACTTCAGTAGCTTGTCAATGATGGGAGTGATTAGTTTGCTAAATGAAATAATAGCTTTCCAATACTATTTCCTCAGTTCTTTGTACTTTTCACAATGTAACAGATACAACACATTTTAAAATTTAATCTATCAATATTTTCTCCATAAATTCCTTAAGTCTCAACAATAAAGAAGCAATAAATCAGGCCACAATTTTTAGTGTGTGCTGATTCCCATGGTGTAAACACTCTAACCATCGCCAATTTCTGCATGACATAACTGATTGTGGAGTTGGAGAAAGATGAGGAACAACTCATCATTATATAGTATTTCCACTGAGCATACATAGGAGATATAAATATATTCAAGAGCATAAATAATCTTAAGTGCATGTAATAATAAATGTAGTAAAATAATGAAGAAATAAAGGCTTGAGTATGTTTTATCTCAGTTTTTCATGTAATTTATGTCAGTTTACATAATCAAATTTTTAATAATGACTGTGTGTAACAACTAGTTTGCAAAATTCCTGAAACTTTAGCAATGGGCTCTTGTGAGCTGCTACAACCCATGCCTCAATTCCTAATCAAGTCAGTTATCCCATTCCTACAGTTGAGCTAATTAGTTTTCCCCCATGTCCGAATGTCCTCATTCAAGTTTAAAAATGTATAATTGTATCCTACATTTCTACTTTTCCATTCTAAGTATCTTACTGATAAATTCTATAGTCACTACAAGTCTATTAGATGTAATAAAGTGAATAAACCCTCAGTTCCAAGGACAATTTTAAAGAATACCAAACAAACATACTTCCACTTCAGTCTGTAAAAAGAGAACTTGCAGGGTGTATGGATGGGTTTTCCAGAGGCCCATTTGTGACTGTCCTCACTGAGGTGCTTATTCACATTGTGTCTGACCCCTGGACTCTCGACAGATTAAGTGGTCTGGGCTGTCAACTTTCATTCTACCTGAGCCACTCACCAACCTTGTGAGAATGATGGGACAAGTCCTGTGACCTTTTGGTGTTTCTTGAACTGTAAAATGAGATAAATAATGCAGAATAAAACTCACATGATTGTACGAGGATTTGTTATTGATTGTCTAGAATTTTGGCAGTTGGGACCTATGTCACTTGCCCTTAGAGATCATAAAAAGACAACATCATAATGTGGGTTTTGTTTTTTCCCATAAAAAAAGAAAAAATATGATAATCATATGCAGTGCTGTAAGACAGCACTGTCCAATAAACCTTTCTATATCTGCACCCTCTGACATGGTAGTTGCTGGCCACATGGGGCTATTGAGCATTTCAAAAGTGGCTAGTGTGAACAATGAACTAATTTTTAATTATAATAAACTTAAATTTTGGAATGAGTAGCTACTACATTAAATTGTGCAGCTCTGTAAGTCAACAGATTTAGGCTTCACCCTTAGTTGCCTGATATGTATATTTTGGAATCCGTAGCAGCAGCAGCACAAAGATTTATTTTTATTAATATAAGTATGTATAAGGAAAGTGGTTTTAACCAGGAAATACACACAATTAAGTTTTGTGGACTACACCCAACTTCTAAACAACTCTACAACTAATCAGTAACCAAATTGTGATATGACATGACTTCTTTCCTTTGGCACATGAAACACTGTATGAAAGTCCTTCTTTGGTAATTTTCAGAGAGATTTAGAGAATGCCCTATTGCCCTGAATGTTTAGTGGCTAAATTGGAAGTTTTGAAAGCAAGAGTAGAGTAGAACAAGGTAACTGTCTAAAGAAGTCATACTAACTGGTATTGAAAGAAGAAAATTATAATTTCAACCGAGCATGTTGGTAAGTAAGGAAAATCTTTGTAAGATCTTTGTTGGGAAAAAGACAAATCCTTAGAACAGAAGCTGTTATTTTCTTTCTGTCTCTTGAGAGTTGTCAAGGGTCATTTTAGAAAGCTTCTGGGCCTAAAATAAAGGGTTTTGCGTATTGGACTTGCATGTCTGACTTTCAGGTTCATGGTGAGCATTTGAGCTATCCATTGCTATATAAGTAGAATCACAGTTTCCCAAGATTCCTATTATATCAGGAGTGACACAATGAGCCATTTAATTTCTTGGAGCAGAAGCTAAAACAATGCCTTGGTGAGCATCAAGAGCACTAAATATTATTATGCTCAACTGGAAAGCAATGCCCTAAGGAGCCCACAGAAAGTGGAAGGAATAATGTCACACTGGGGCATATGGGTGCCTAGAAAATTTTTTTTTCTCTTTTATCTATTTGTCTTCTGAAACATGAATTAACTGCAGAACTATTCCACCCAGAAAAACCTACCCATACAGATTCAACATGATGTAGCAGAACATTCATACACAAAAGCAACATTAGAAAAGACTTCTTTTATTTTTTTTCCTAAAATAAGAACCACTTACAACTACCAAATACCTTTGAGTTTTCTATACCTCTACCAAAACCAACATTTACACGCATTTGTCAAGCAAATGTTTGATGTTTTTCTGAGAATGATGCAATGGATTGAAAATTCTAAATTAAGATTTGGTCTATACTTTTTATTTTTCCAAGATGCAAATAATCTTCATTTAAGAAAGGTTCCCATGCTGGGTACAGTGGCTCACGCCTGTAATCCCAGCATTTGGAAGGCAGAGGCGAGAAGATTGCCTGAGCCCACGGATTTGAGACCAGCCTGGGTAACATGCCGAGACCTCATCTCTACAATAAATCAAAAAAATTAGCCAAGCAAGGGGTTGCATGCCTGTAGTTCCAGCTACTTGGAAGGCTAAGGTGGAAGGATCGCCTAAGCCCAGCAGGTCCATGCTGCGGTGGGTGTGAGTGTGCCCCTGCACTCCAGCCTGGGCAACAGAGTGAGACTCTGACTCGAAAGAAAGAGAGAGAGAAAGAGAGAGAGATAGAGAAAGAAAGAAAGAAATGTTCCCATAGGTAGTATTGGCAAATACAACTCCTGTTCTACAGCACCCACAAAAATGCTTTGGTTTTTCTTTAAAATCAAGTCTTTTAAATGTCACTCAAGTGTTTTCTTACTTGTGTCCATCTGAATGCCAAGGAGTACTTTCTCTTTCAGATCAAATTCCTCATATTCCAGTTGTGGCACTTTATATATTAGGTGACAACCTTTGTATGTAAAATAATTTGATTTCCAATAGTTGTTTAGATACTACTTCTTATTGTTCATCTTCTTTTTGTTGAGACTTACTTCTTATACTGGGGATTTGTTCAGTTGGACATTTGTATCATATCTTAGCTCCCTTTTATTCCAAGAGATGGTAAAATTGTCATTGAAAGTGAATTCTGATTCAGCACCAGAACCACTGCCCATCTAAATCAGTCCCATGAAAGCCCTAAGACCAAAGTGATTGTTGCGCTTCATTCCTTAGATATCAGCAGATTATGCTACTCAATTCTGACATGTATTAGAAGGTAATGTTTTGTCATCTGGAATAATTAGATCTCAGCAAAGCTCTTAGAGAACTCCTGGCTTGTCTTAAATATTTTTCACTCATTTTGAAAACTTAAATAGAAGTAAAATCCATGGTCCGGTTCAAGAGTCTAGCAGGAATTTGAAGAGGGAATTCAAGCGAGAGTGGAAAGGAATCATGAAGAATGCAGCTCCAGGACCAATGCTCAGAAAAATGTGTACTAGATGTGAATCCTTTGGCAGAGGTATATGGCAATATAAGCCAAATTTATTAGTGAATTCCAACAACAGTGGAAATGTCTCTGTTTTGTATTGAAAGTTGCCTGAAATAAATGGGCCATTGGCCAAGGGTGTGGACATCCTTTACGTTATGAACCTTTCCATTGTAATGACATATTTTGTAATGGGATTTGACATGTAATACAAACATAGTTCCCAAAGCATGTAATATCCATCTCAATTACCAACAATACTAAAATTGGTATCATTGTTTTCCCCATTTTAAATCTACGTACTGTCTTGCCAATAGCCACCCACTGATTTTCTAACGTTAATGATTTGTGTTGGATGACTGGATAATACCAATTTTCATTTTCAGTACCTGGGGACATTTTCTTTGGAATGTGGGTTACTCAGAAAAATGTAATGGACTAATAAAACTAGATGTCTATTTATAAGATTTGGCAAGATTTTTGAATGTACAAAATAATGCAGATGGAAATTCTAAAAACCTCTAATCCATTTGAGAAAAACAGGGTTGTTGAATAGATTACATATGAATTTAGGACTTTCATATGCTGACCTCAATTTTGAATGCTTTAATTAGGCGACATCCTTATTGGTAAATTGCTGAATTCATATTCTAGCAATTTTATGCAAGAACACAACTCTCGAATAAGACTGCACTGAAATGTACATACTTTTCCCTCAAAAGCCATAATTTTATAGGCAAAGTAAAAAGAAAACCCTTTTTTAAAGTGAGAAAACATGTAGCTTTGCTCTCTATGCTTCAAGTCTACCTAATACAAAATTCCTGATGCTGTGAAAATCTGTTCTCAGATATAAAGAGAAGAGTTAAAGTTTCAAAAGAAGTGCCCATGCCCTCGCCCTTGACTTTATAGGTATAACCATTCACAGAGAGGAGATCACATAGGAAGGATGATGACATGCTATTCCCATTCTGAAGGTTTGATGGCTCCTAAAGAAGAAGGTCAATTGCTTCCCCTATCCCTCCCACCCCCCCATCGTTTCCCACCACTGTCAGTCATTTTCTTGTGGTAATACGTTGGGTGATCAAGGTCTACTATATGAGTGAGAACATGTGATACTCAGTTTTTTGTTTCTGTGAGAGGTC
>CAUYQG010149123.1:0-14600 GCA_963574415.1 Tarsius wallacei
AGTTCCAGCTACTCGGAAGGCTGAGGCGGAAGGATTGCCGGAGCCCACCCAGCAGGTCGAGGCCGCGGTGGCCAGGAGCGGCCACTGCACTCCAGTCTGGGTGACAGAGTGAGACTCCAACTCAAAAAAAAAAAAAAAAGAGTAAGAGGTAATAAGTCTGTGACAGACTGGTAAATCACGCCTCACTTAAAGATGGCATTGAACATTTGTTTCCAGGCGATCGCTCCTAAGCGGTGATATAAACCCAGTGCTGCCACATTTCAGCAGAAGATAGGAATTTTATGTTAAATTTGCCAGAGTTTTAATGTTCACTCAGTCAAAATAAACACACAGGCACAACAATTTTTTTTGGGAGGGGGGCGAACTAAATATGACAGTGTCTAGGTTAAATCCTTGCAACAACTATCCAACTGTAAGAGTGCCAGGCATATCCCCCATATGTAAATATGTTTCTCCGGATTACAGATGTTACCTCCATCATTTAGATTTCATCATCAATTTTTAACTACTTTTGACTACTTAACATTTCTAGAACTTTTTATAGGATAAATATAGTTCTCTTTGTGTAGAAAGTACAAGGAACAATTAAATTACTTAATAGAGAAGAAATAATGAGATAAGTAATAAAACTAAGCCTCTCACTCATTATTCCATTAACTAGACTTTCATCTGGAGTTCATATGTTCTTCTTTTAAGAAAAAGCATTACATTCAAATATACATGTTTATAAACTGCCCACAAAGAAGACCAAAATGAGGACAAATAATTTAATTTGAGATTGTTCTAAGCTGATGGATACGTTTCATACTTCTGCAAAATATAGAATTAAGGGTGTTTTCTGCCCTCAATCACCACACAAAGTGGAAAAAGGGAAACACATTGCTCACTGCATGAAAACATGGAAAGTACAATGCATGGGCAATTCAAATAGTGCCAGACTTTCATAAAACACCACTAATTATGGCTTGCTAAAATGATATGTCTCCTTAAGTATTTGCAAGCATTTTTATTTGTAAGTTCCATAAAAATCCAAAGTTAGCATATACTTTTAGGCAAATTTATATACTTCCTAGTTATTATAGTTTGGTGTGTCATAAGACTATTAAGTTATTAGTGTCTAGTTTCTGGCTTTTGATTAACGATAATTAAAATTCAGATAAAAATTTCATTAAGGTTGCTCAAAACCATAATTATTAACTAGGTAACTTGATCAATTCAAATCAAATCAGATGTTTTACATCATTCAAGTATCCCCCATTTGGGACTTTTGCTTTATATTCATAATGAACTTCTCACTTAGAAGCAAGCATCTTCTATTGTGAGTTTATTTTCAAATTTGTCAAAGAAGTACTTCTAATAACAATTAATTCTTCCATTGATTCATGGAAAGAGCTTTGCCGACAGGACATAGAATGAGTGACAATAAAATTGATTACCCTTTGTAGACTCTGTCTGCACTAGTGAGTTTGCTTAGTGTAACAGTGTCAAGTATAAATAAGATGTGATTACCTTTTCCCTTACCTTGGGATATAATAAAGCATGTGTATTAAAACCTCAAGACAATATAATATCTACATGTTATCATGAAATAAAAGCATGTGTCCATTAATTAAGTTGATATCTCATTCTTCAGATGGCTAATTTTACTCTACAATCATTAAATAATTTTGGCTAAACTTTTCCTTCATGTGTTTGTTTTTCTTCAGTTCTTTTAGCTGTTTATCAAGCAGTGATTAGCACTCCTTTTTCTTTTTCTTTTTTTTTTTGAGTTGGAGTCTCACTCCATCACCCAGACTGGAGTGCAGTGGCTGCTCCCGACCACCGCAGCCTCGACCTGCTGGGCTCCGGCGATCCTTCCGCCTCAGCCTTCCAAGTAGCTGGAACTACAGGCATGTGCTACCATGCCCCGCTAATTTTTTTTTTTTTTTTTATTGTAGAGATGAGGTCTCGCCAAGTTGCCCAGGCGGGTCTCGAACCCGCGGGCTCAGGCAATCCACTCACCTCAGCCTCCCAAAGCGCTGGGATTACAGGCTGAGCCACGGAGCCTGGCTCCTTTTTCAAGTAAAGACATTTAAAGTGTTTTGATTACTGAAGTGTGAGATGAAATGTTAGGAGTAAAAAGAATGACATGTTAAGGAAGTAACAGCAATGGCTGCTATTCTCTAACTTCTTTCCTGTACTCAGTATTCATAAACAACTGCTGCCTTCTGAAGCTCTTACCTGTTCTTTTTAATCTTTATCTGCTATACTAGCTCAATAATTAATATATTTACATATTAATATGTGTGCTCATTCTCTGGATATATTTTATTTAAAAAGCACTTTGATGTACCCAGTAGAAGACAGAATAAGAAGCTACTACTGTCTTTTAGACACAAATATTCTAGTAAGAAAGATGGACATGAAGCAAAATAACAATGAAGACATACAGTAATCTTATGAGAAAAATGTAAAATAAATAACCAAGCTTGGTTTAAGATCAATTGCCCTGTTTACTCAAGAGTCAATAGTTTTTTTAATGAATTTAGAATATTGGAGAACTTAAGGATGCCAGGGTCAGTGAAGATGTTTAAAGATAAGAAAACATAGTTTGGAGTATTAAGGAACCTGTAATTCCTGGGGTATTGCTGGATTATAGAGCCCAGAATGGAGAAAAGAACTAGGAAGTGAGGCTAAAGACAGACAGCGGAAAATGCAAAGTAACCATAGAAAGAGTGACTGGCATGGTCAAGGGGATCTTGACCTAACACTTGAAAGATGAGTGCTATATGGATAACTAAAGGTACTTGGTGGCATTCCAGGATCTGGGCTAGTTTCTGGCATTGATCTATGAAATTGCATACTGGAGAAACTGACTTTATGTCTTAACCCTTGGTAATCTAGGCTCTTTGTATGAAGTCCAAGAATGAAACAGTTTAAGACTTGAAGTTCTATACCATCTGGGCCTCATCTTCCTTATATTTGTCCTCTGCTACATAAAAAAGCTTTCTGCTCCAGTCCTAATAGCCATGCAGAGCTTCCAGGATTCACTCATTAATTTCTATCTGTGCCTTGCAGTGAATGCCGTGCCCTTTGTCTGAAAACTCTTTGCCTCCTTCCCTGATTTATCCACATCCAATCAGGTCCAGTTAAATCTCACATTTTGTATATGACTTTCAAATACGGCTGTTTCACTACAAGCTTTTCTAGATTGCAGTAATATTTATTTTTTTACTTAATTCACAAGTTTTGAGTAATGATGTGAGACAATATGTAATCAACTTTTCATGTAAATAGGCCTTATGTGCTCAATTTCCTTGTAAACTTTCCTTACTGAATGCTTTTAAACATCTAATAGAAATAGAAATACTCCTAATGTAAGCACAATCAGAAGATGTATGTAATCAACCAAAGTGCCAGCAATGCACTTCTCTGTTCCTTGCCACTACTATGTGGATCATGGGAATTTTCTGTTTTCCTCTGCTGGCACCAGACCTGTTCAAAGCATGATGATTAAAGAAGATGGTTCTGCTAAACTATAAATACATGTCAAAACTGAATATTTTTATTAGGTTCTGCTTTAACAGGATACATAGCATATACAAACAATCCCTTGCAGAAGCTTTATCCACGTTGCAACAGAATAATGTAATATATTAGCTCAGCCACAGAGAGTATGCAGTCTTTGGCTGCCCTTTGTAACATACCAAAGGTGTCTTGTTTCTTCCACAAACTTGAATTACTTATGGAAAAATATTATGACACAATTGGCAGGCTTCTTCCTACTGACTTGGGCTTGCTGGCTGGGTTGCTTGCTAACAGAGCTATCAACCCTGTTTTAAAAGAAGCACCTATAGAGAACATTAGAATGAGGGTATAAGATTTCTGCCAGTGTCATTTCTTTAAGAACACAGTCATATATTTACACATATAAGTTTGACCCAGCAACTGTACTACTGTATGGGAAAATAAAGTATGACAATCACAGCTGATCTTTCATTAGAAGGACTTCAGAAGCAACATTCTTAACTCGAGAGAAGAAAGAATGCTTTGGGTTACTTGGCTGTAGGTTTTCTGGCTACATAAGTGGGACATTAAACCCCAGAAGTCCAGAGGAGAGAAAGACACTGACCATTCTGAGTCAGAGAGTTGACTTCATTGTGTTTTGCTCATTGAAGGGTGGAGGGACCAAATCTTAAGGGAAGTATGCTTTTCCAGCAGGAGTTCCAGAGGTCATGTCTCCACCCTGCCTTTTTTATTCTCTAGGGATCACTCATCTGACAATTTTTTGATTTGAAGGAGCTGCTCTGGTCTCAACACCAGATGTAAGAAACCACATTATAGAAATACGTCTCAAATACTGACTACTCCCTTTTTTCACAGAGTCTGCTCCAGATGTGTGTTACTAAGCCCTGACTTATTCTACACTGCTTTAGAATAGGGAAACACACTTATTCATGACAGCTAAAAAACAGTGAAAAGTGGAGTTGCTAACATAATTTTCTAATTTAGCATTGGTTTATTTTGTTTTACTAAAATAAGTTTACGTATTCATACATTTTATGCAGAATAATTGCTACTTGACACGAGTGGTGTTCTCACTGTGATTCTGTGTCCTTTAAGTTGCCACATGGGTGAAGAGCCTGATGAAAGGGAGGGCCAGAGGTCACTTTTCTTCAGGAAAAGATTACCTAATTTGTAGCATTTGCCAATTTCCGTAATGCAAATAGTCTCACCATGGCTGATTTCATAATTCACTGTGATGTCCTTAATTGAGAAGAGGGACTTACTATCTGCTTTTGTGAATTGGGTATGGGCAGGCTCCAACATTCACTGTGTGAGGCTCTGAGGCCTTGGCCCCTCATTCAACCAATCTTGATTTATTTTATCTGTGTAATTTATTTATCTGAGGGGATTTCTCTTACATTTTTGGGGGGAGAGGGGAAATAAAATGCTGATGAGTTTACAAATCAATTGTTCCTGTACTAATCCCATATACATGTTATTCAAAAGAATCACACATGAAAACACATTTAATTACAACCACCTCTTAATTTTCTGTATTAAGAGGAACCTGCGAGAAGATTAATTTCAAATAATAAGTCATTCTCAAAAATATGATTTACTCTTGAATATGTCATCACTGAGTCATCTGGAAAGGCATGAAATATGCTGAATGAAATAATGAGAGCCAACACCAAAGGGAAGGGGCAAGATGGCAACAGATCCAGTCAGAGTGTGAGAGTCTTTGCATGGGTGAGTATACAAAAGGATTAATCCGTGTCCATTTGTGTGTGCAATTGGGTGAGCAAATGTCCGACTGACAGGAGACATGGGATCAAGTGCTTGGACCTCTGCAGAAACAGCTGCAATTTGCTGCTGCTCTAAATTCAGCACCTGCCATGCACAGAAGGATCCACCATCCCTAGGGTATCTCTAGGAAAAAGGCAGAAGAAATCAGTGGCTTCTTAACATCTGGCACCTGGCCCATACCACCACCTGAGGCAACAGGCCAGTCACTGACAGCAGACAGCATGGAGAAAATGAGGGAAGGAAATCTAGAGCTGAGCCCTGCCAGAGGAGAAAACACAGACTGCCACCAGCCCTGGGACTGGGCAGAGACCTGCTTTAACTCGCCCAATTCTAAGCAGCCTGCATCCTGAGACCGAGGAGTGATCTCTGCATTGCTCTGAAATTGGTCATCATTTGCCCAAAGAGGATACTCCAAGTGCATGATACTGGACAGACAGATGCCCCATCCCCATACTGGACCAAACACAGACACATGCAATCAGAGCAAGGAGACCTAGTAGCAGATGAGTTGGGAGCTTTTCCCAGGAAGAGCTGCTGGAGGAATTGTTGACCTCACTATCTCTGCACTGGGCTGAACGCTGGCAGTGAGGGTCATGGAGGGAATGCAGTGAGGGAGCCTAAGGCAGAGCTCCAAGGAAGCAGTGGGGATTGGGCTCCAGAGCCAGAGTTACCAGCCTCTGGCCCCAAGATCCAGAGACTGATAACTGCTGGGGAGAGAGCTAGTGACCTCATTCATGGAAGGAACAGAAGCTGGAGGAGAAGCTTAGCAGATGCTATAACGCCTGGGCAGAGAAGTACTTCAGGGTGCCTCTGCGGAACAGCAGAACTGCATCTTAAGACCAGACACTGATCTCTGCATTGCATTGGGGCTGCTCTTTGTGACCTCAGAGAACATTTCCCCCCAGTGTACAAGCCCTGGCAGGTAATGGCATCTGTGGAACCCCTGATGATCCACCCTCCACCCTGAGCCAGCTGTTGGGTGATAGATGCAGAGAGTGGAACTGACCGAGAAGGAGGTGAGTACCTAGCTGACTTTCCCCTGCCCCTATCAAAAATTGAAAAAGATTGGGAGGGCAGGGCAGAGATTGGAGGCTCCATTTCCCTACCACGACTGGATGACCTGGGAACTATGACCATGCTAGGAGAACTAGGAAGTGGGTGAGAGTCCAAGGGATGCTGTGTCAAGTTATTTCAGCCTCCTATTCTCACATGAACATGCACCGGCTACCAATTGCAGGGAGCAGGGGATAAAGAATCTAATACCATAAGTTCTAACAGCGAAGGGGGAATCTGCATTAACAGACCTGCAGTTGCAGAACCTATTGCATGAGGGAGCAACCTCCCCACACACACACCAAAGAAACACATAATAACTGAGAACTCTTTATCAGCAGGTTTTGTTGTTGTTGTTGTCGTTGTTGTTTGTTTTGGTTGGGGTATTGGCTTGTTTGTTTGACTATTTTATATTTTATTTGGATGCTTTGTTGGTTGACTTTCTCTTTTTTTCTTCTTCTTCTATTTCTCTTTGTTCTGTGTGTGTGTGTGTGTGTGTGTGTGTGTGTGTGTGTTTTCTTTTCTTTTTAATTTTCCTATTTTTTTCTTCTTTCTCTCTCTTTCTCATCCTTTCCTTTTTTTCTCTCTTCCTTCCCTCTCTTTTCCCTCTTATATTCTGTCTTGGTCTCAGGGACTTTGCAAGCATAACCACTGTAAGGTCATACTGTGCAGAGATGGAGAGCAATTCCCTGCTGGCCCATTTACCAGATAGCAAACATTATGACCTGCCGAACAGGTTCTGAGTCCTTGAGCCCCCCCCCACATCTCCTAGTAAGTGCTCAAAATTGTAAAGAGACATCATAATGCCCCATACCCAGCCCTACTTCATAATTGAACAAACCTGGGGCCCCAGCTCAAGGAAGGATAAAAGATAGAACAAATATCAGAAGTGACAGCTTCTCCATTTTCCACTAAGCAATGGAATTAAAAAGAAAGATAAAAGAACTACTATAAATGAAGAAAAAACAACAAAGAACTGCTGCTAACCATCAGAGCCTGAGCAAAGAGTTAGTGCTAGAAAGAACAGCTACTGGGGCACAAACAATGGCTAAATCTGAGAACAGCAGTACCCAGAAGGTACTTATGGAGATCAGATAATCATTGGATAGAATAAAAATCAAGAAATGCAAGGACTAAAACTAAAAAAAGAAAATGTACTTAGAAATAACAGAAATAAAGAACTCCATTAATGAAATAAATAATAAACTGACAAACATGGGAAGCAGAATTGACCAAGCAAAAGAAAGAACCTCAGAGTTGAAAGACCAAAATATGGAATTAACCTAATCTATTAAGACTATAGGGGGGAAAAATTAAGAGGAAAGAAAAAATTCTCCAAGTGATGTGCGATTTTATCAGGAAACCAAACCCAT
This sequence comes from Tarsius wallacei, assembly GCA_963574415.1. NCBI lineage: Eukaryota > Metazoa > Chordata > Mammalia > Primates > Tarsiidae > Tarsius > Tarsius wallacei. The sequence goes on from CAUYQG010149123.1 coordinate 7,719, forward strand.
GTCCGATTAGAATACCTGAAATAGAGAAATGTAAAACATCCTGGAACAAACATTATATGAGGTCATTCAAGAAGGCTTCCCTCATCTGGCCAGAGAAATAACTATACATGCATAAGAGATTAAGAGAACCCTTGCAGGACATCTTCTGAGAAGACCAAACCTTAGACACATAGTAATTCACCTACCTACACAAAGTAGGTATAAAAGAAAAAAGTACTAAAGGCAGCAAGGAAAAAAGGACAGACTACCTACCGGGGAAGCCCAATCGGAATCGCTACAGACTTATCTGCAGAATCATTACAGGTCAGAAGGAATTGGACCCCCATCTTTAATGTTCTTAAAGATAAACAATATCAACCTATATCATTCCTATCCAGCCAAGCTAAGCTTCATCAGTGATGGAGAATTAAAATACTTCCCTACATTCAATCCCTAAGAGAATATGCTGCTCTGAGACCAACTCTATAGGAGATGCTTAAAAAGGTGTTGCGCACAGAAGAAAAAAGAACAAAAGAAAGACCATATATTTTACAAGACCACAAACAAACAGAGACAGAGCAGAACACATAGCACATCCACAAAAATGAAAACACATGCATATATAAACACAAAAGCTAAAAGAAAACAAAACACCCTTATAAAAGCATTATGACAGGGCATTCTCTCATATTTCAATAATCAACCTGAACATGATTGGGCTAAATGCACCACTGAAATGACACAGAATGGCAAAGTGGATAAAAACACAACACCCAGTAATTTGTTGCCTTCAGTAAACTCAACTTATCACAAAAGATGCCCACAGACTCAAAGTTAGAAGATGGAAAGCAAATTTCAAGTGAACGGATCATAAAAGAAGGCAGGAGTCAAGATCATTTTTTTCTTTTTCTTTTTTAGAGACAAGGTCTCGCCAAGTTGCCTGGGCTGGTCTTAAACCTGCAGGCTCAGGCTATCCACTACCTAAGCCTCGTAAAGTGCTGGAATTACAGGCTGAGCCACCAAGCCCTGCCTAGTCATGATCTTAATATCAGACAAAATAACCTTTAAACTATCAAAAGTTTAAAAACATATGAAAGGACACTACATAATGACTGAAGGTTCGATCCATCAATAAGAAATACCCAACCTAAACATATATGCACCAAACACAGGAGAATAAAGTTTATAAAGCAGCTACTAAGTAAACTAAAAAAATATATTGACTCTAACATTATCATAGCTGGGGACTTAAATACCTCACTAAAAATCCTAGATAGATCATCAAGGTAAAAAAATCAACAAATAGCTCTGGAACCTCAACTTGATGCTTAACCAAATAGACTTAGCAGATACCTACAGAAACTCCACCCAACAACCACAGAGTATACATTATGCTCATCACCACATGGAATATACTCCAAGATAGACCACATCTTTGGCCATAAATTAAGCATAAAAAAATTTCATAAGACCAAAATACTGCCATACACCTTCTCAGACCACAGTGGAATAAAAATAAATATCACCACTAACAAAATTACCCCAAAATTCACAAAGACATGGACACTTAACAGCATGATACTGAACGACTTCTGGGTCAATACAGAAATCAAAACAGAAATCAAAAGATTCCTGGAAACAAATAAAAATGAAGACACATCCTACCAATACCTCTGGGATGCCATGAAAACAGTAGTAAGAGGGGAATTTATATCTCTATGAACACACATCAAGAAAATAGAAAGAGAAAACATTAACAGCATAACAAATCACCCAAAGGAGCTGGAAAGGCAAGACCGCTAAAAACCTAACTTCAGCAGAAGAATCCATATCACCAAAGTTAAAACCCAAATATGGGACATAGAAGACAAAAATTCCATAGAAAAAATCAACAAAACAAAAAGTAGGTTCTTTGAAAGGATAAGATTGAGGGATCCCTAGCCAGAATGACCAAGAAAAAGAGAGAGAAAAAAACAAAAACAAATAAAGACGATCAGAAATGCAAAATATCAAGTCAAAACTGACCCTGAAGAAATCCAAAGATTTTTAAAAATTACTATGCACACCTGTATAGCAACAAACTTGATAACCTAAATGAAATGGAGGACTTTCTGACATCACACAACCTCCCAAAGTTGAAACAAGAAGAAATTGAGATACATATAGACCAATAACAACCCAGGATATTGATTCTGTCAAAGGAAAACTACCTACCAAAAACAAACAAACAAACAATAAAAAAAAAAAAACTAGACCAGATGGACTTCCAGTGGAATTCTACAAAACACAAGGATTTCAATACTTTCCTAATGAAAGTATTCCAGGCAATTAAGAAAGATGGAATGCTCCCCAAATCATTTTATGAAACATACATCACACTGATACCAAAACCAGGTAAAGATCCAACAGAGAACGACCAGCTAATATCCCTGATGAACATAGATGTAAAAACTCTCAGCAAGATTCTACCAAATCAAATCCAACAAAACATCTTAAAAATAATCTACCATGACCAAATAGGCTTTATCCCCAAATATAGGGCTGCTTCAACATCCGCAAGCCCATAAATGTAATTAAATACATCAACAGTTGCAAAAACAAGAACCACATGATTATATCATTAGATGCAGAAAAAGCTTTTGATAAAATCCATCATCCCTTCTTCAGAAAAACCCTTGAACACCTAGGCATAGAGGGAACATACTTAAAAATAGTAAGAGCCGTCTATACTAAACCCACAGCCAACATATTGCTAAAAGGAGAGAAATTGAAACTATTTCCCCTAGAAACCAGAACACAACAAGGTTGCCCACTCTCACCCCTCCTGTTAAACACAGTGTTGAAAGTCCTAGATTGAACAATCAGACAAGAGCAGGAGATCAAGGGTATCCAACTAGGAAAAGAATAAATTAAGTCATCCCTTTTTGCTAATGGTATGATATTATACCTTGAAAATCCAAAAGTCTGCCAAAAACCTTCTTGCACTGATAAAGAACTCTGGCATAGTCTCAGCATACAAAATAAACATGCAAAAAATAGTTCCTTTCTTGTACACCAACAATAAACAGGCAGAGAACCAAATAAAAAGCACAATCCCATTCACAACAACCACACACACACAAAAATGAAATACCTCAGCATCATCCTAACCAGGGATGTGTAAGATCTTTACAAAGAAAACTACAAAATACGTGCAAATAAGTCAAAGATGACACAAACAAATGGAAAAATATTCCATGCTCATGGACTGGAAGAATCAACATTGTTAAGATGTCCATCCCACCAAAAGCAATCTACAGATTTAACACAATACCCATTAAATTACCAACATCTTTCTTCTTAGACCTGGAAACAATAATACAGAAATTCATATGGAAACATAAAAGACCATAAATAGCCAAAACAATCCTCAGCAAAAGAAAGAAAGTGGGAGGTATCACACTTCCAGACTTTAAACATTATTATAATTCTATAATACTAAAAAAAATGGTGTTGGTACAAGAACAGGCATATAGACGGATGAAACAGGATAGAGATTCTGGAAGAAAAATCTCAATTTCTCAACCAACTCATCTGTGGCAAAGCCTCCACCAACAACCACTGAGGAGAGGATAACCTATTCAGTAAAATGGTGCTGGGACAACTGGCTGACCACATGAAGAAGAATGATACTGGACCCTTACCTATCGCCATACACAAAAATCGATGCCAAATGGACCAAAGACCTAAGCATAAAACCTCAAACTTTAAGAATCTTAGAAAGCATAGGATACACCCTTACAGAAATCTGAATAGGCAGCCAATTCCTGATGAAAACCTCAAAAGTCCATGCAATGAAAGATAAGATAGACATGTGGTACCTCATTAAACTGAAAAGTGTCTGCAAAGCAAAAGAAACCATCAAGAGGGCAGAGACAGTCCACAGAATGGGAAAAAGTATTTGCCAACTGCATATCTGACAAAGACCTAACATCTAGAATCTACAAGAAACTCAAACACGACGAAAGAAAAAACAAAAAACAAATAGCCCATTAAAAAGTGGGTAAAAGACATGAATAGACACTTCTCAAAAGAAGACATATGAGCAGCCAACAGATACATGAAAAAATGCTCAGCCTCAATAATCATCAGAGAAATGCAAATCAAAACCACACTGAGAAAACACCTACCACCAGTAAGTATGGCCATCATTAAAAAAACAAACAGCAACAGATGCTGGCAAGGATGCAGACAAAAGGGAACGCTTCTGCACTGTTGGTGGTAATGCAAATTAGGTCAACCTCCATGGAAAACAGTGTGGCAATTCCTAAAAGAACTAGAAATTGACTTTCCATATAACCCAGCAATTCCCCTTTTTGGAACATACCTGGAGGAACTTAAATCACTCTACAAAAAAAATTCCTTCACACGCATGTTTTTTGCAGCAATATTTACACTCGTAAAAACATGACAAAAGAAAAAAAAAACAAATAGCCCATGCTGCCCATCAAAACTGGACTGAATTTTTTAAAAATGTGGTACATATGCATGATGGAATATTATTCAGCCATAAAGAAGAACAAAATTATGGGCTTCACAGCAACTTGGATGGACTTAGAGTCTATCATACTCAGTGATTTATCACGGAAACAAAGAGCTGAGTACCCCATGTCCTCACTCATAAGCTGACTTTGAACATTTACCGTAACACTATTATGAAAGAAATTGGCAGTTGCTGGAAACTGCCGGAGGTTGGGGGGAAGGCATATAACATCAATAAGGGTACCTAGTCTCAAACCAGGCAAAGTGGGGACCAAAGGGAGCCCCATACATTACCTGTACAATGACAACTTTTATACCTAATCCTGAATTGTACCCCACATCTTAAAATAAAATAAAATAAAATAAAATAGAAAAGAAATAATGAGAGCCTTTTACTTATAATGGAATTTGAAAGTTGTTTGGTTTCCCCTTCCCCTTCCGTTTTGCCCATGTAATCCCTACTTCTTATCCAATACTTCCCAACTTAAGATATCCTAAGATGGCTATATCTGCTATTTCTTGTGTGATACACAATAAGTAAATGTTTTGTCTACTTCTTTTGAGCGTTGAGCACCAAACAGAAGTAATTTAAAAGGATATTACGAAATCTATGACAGAATTTTGTGGTCAGTCACAATTAATTACGACTATTTAAAATTTAATGTTACCATGAATAAGTAAGTACTCATAGCAATTCTCATAATTTTTTCAAAGTTAATGAAAAATCAATTATTCTATATAAAATATATGTGAATAATTAATCTTTGAGCTTCCTAACCAGGGAATCAAACTCAAGTCCTTTTAATTTTGAATAAATAAAGGCTTAGCAAAGTACTTTCCCTATTTTTTAAAGAAAAAATTGATAGCTGTGATTTTTAAGATGAAAAATTAAGATGATAAGAAAATAAAGGAGTAAATAATACATCGCAAATAAACTCTAATAACACAAAAATAAAATGAATCAGCAATTATTAAAAATTATATGGCACTAATGCCTTAAGAATACTAGCAAAGAGAATTTTAAATTCAAGAAAAAAGGAAAGAGAAACACTTTGTTAGCATAAATGTTACAGTAATTTTTTAATTATTTAAATAATTATTTATATTTACCAATTTTATAATTTATAACTTGATGCTAGGTTATGCAGAAATATGAGAAGATTATATTTTTCTTGATGGTCATTTGTATAACATTTCCTCTCAGTATAGTGTCTGACATTGTAAAGAGACAAATTAATCAATATTCTAGAAGGCAGCATTATTATAGGTCAGATAAAAAAATTAATAGTAGGACTGTTATCACTGGAGTTCTAAAAAAGAAAAAACTCCAATTGCAATATGCCAGTGCACTGTCTATATCTCTGCTGGAAAGTTTAGTTTTCAATGTACCCCTAAATACTACTACTATTGCATAATATTCATATATATACATGCTTTAAAAACAAAAGTTCTAGGTGACTTCCAATTAGAAAGCCAAATGTAATTAAGTAGTTCTAATTTGTATATTACTTTATAATTCATCTTTTATTTGAATAACAACATCACTTTTTTTTTTTTTTTGAGTTGGAGTCTCACTCTGTCACCCAGACTGGAGTGCAGTGGCCACTCTCGGCCACTGCAGCCTCGACCTGCTGGGCTCTGGTGATCTTTCCGCCTCAGCTTTCCAAGTAGCTGAAATTACAGGCGCGCGCTACCATGCTTGGCTAATTTTTTGATTTATTATAGAGATGAGGTCTCGCCAGGCGGGTCTCGAACCCGCGGGCTCAGGCAATCCACTCACCTCAGCCTCCCAAAGTGAGGGATTATAGGCTGAGCCACCGATCCTGCCCCTAGGGACCTCTTAGGCCAATTTCCAGGACCCAAGGAATCATATAATCCCTGGCTTCAGGGTTATCTCATACTCCAGAAACTTCTGGTGGTCAAGCTGGTGGGAATTACGATCCTGTGTTTAGGGGTTCACACATTTTTTAGGACGTATTTTTAAGGCAGAACTAGGAATCTTGGATATCAGGTACCCAGCAACCTTCTAGTCATCGTTCTATTGTTCAACAAGAGTCTGGACTTCCAGGTCTCTTCAACCGTCTGGGCGTCTTGCTGAGCACAAAACAGGAATCTGTATTACTAGTTCCCCAGAAAGGTTCTGCATGTGTTCCTAAGGTGGAACAAGGAAATTCAGTTTCCATGTCACCAGAAAACTCCTGCACAGTTGCTAAGTGATCCCTGGCTTAAGGTAGTCCACACACCGAGGATTCTACAAGGCCTCTTGCTAAGGGCTAATCAGGAATCTTGGCATCATGGTCCCCATAATTTTCAGAGCTATTGCTGTGTGGATACCAAGAATCTGTCTTTCCAGATCCCCAGGAACCTTCTGGTTTTCTTGAT
>CAUYQG010149125.1:0-12471 GCA_963574415.1 Tarsius wallacei
ATCCTCCTGCCTCAGCCTCCCAAGTAGAAACCCGGCCTGGGGTTTCTTTAATACATGTGATGACGTCTTTAAAAAGGGAGCGTTGCCAGGTGCGGTGGCTCATGCCTATAATCCCAGCACTTTGGGAGGTGGAGGCGAAAGGGGTTCGAGACCCGCTTGGGCAACATGATGAGACTTCGTCTCTACAATAAAATAAAAAAATTAGCCGGGCGCGGTGGCGCACGCCTGTAGTTCTAGCTACTTGGAAGGCTGAGGTGGAAGGATCGCCTGAGCCCAGCAGATTGAGGCTGCGGTGGCCATGAGCGTGCCCCTGCATTCCATCCTGGGTGACAGAGGGAGACTCTGGCTCAAAAATAAAAATAAATACATAAATAAAAAGGGAGCACCGAGAGGAAACAGTCCACTAAGCAAGGGGCCGGCCACGGTGGAGGGCTTGGCCGTCTCTTTCAGCTGCAGGTGTGAGGGGGGTCATTTCCGATCACCCGTGTTTCCCCCGAATCCACCTTCCTCCCACTCCCACTGTGAGGACAGCCTCAGGACACCAGGGGCCCTGGCGTCCCCAGAGCCAGGTTCCAGCGCCTTACTCTGCCACCTGCCCGCTGTGTGACATTGGGCATGCCTGCAGCCTCTTTGTGCCTCAGTTTCCTTGTTGATAACATGGGGGTGGCAAGAGCACCCACCCCCCAGGGCTGTGAGAGCAGGAAGTGTGTGACACAGATGAGCTCCCCAGCTTGGCACGCTGTGTCCTCAGCGCCCTGCCTTTCTCTCCTGCACGCCCCAGACCTTGGAGAGCCCCCCGCCTCGTATCCTGCACACTGGGCTATGGCTCGCTCCTTCAGGTTTGTGGGGGGCTTCTGTGCCACGCCTTGGGTCCCGGACCCAGGCAGGCCTTGCCTTGACTGGCAGGGAGCAGGCACCAGCCCACTTAAGCTCTCACACTAGCACCTGTCGCTGCTTACTCCCTTTTTGGCCAAGCCAGTGACGCAGCAGGGTGTCGGTTTAAATCTCCCAGGGCTGGTTTCCCTTGGCACTGGTCCAGGATGTGGGGAAGGAGCAGTGATGGGGCAGCTGGGTTCACATTTCATGGACTCAGAGAGCGCTGGGAGAGTGTATAGATGTTAGAGAAAGGGACAGGTTCAGTTTTGTCCATGAAGCTTCTCGCATCCCAGGCCTGTGCCAGGCCCGCTGGGGGTTCCAAGGATGGGCTGGAAGGGAGAGGTACCACCTAGAGTCCAAAGAATTGTTAATGATTTCCTTATTTCTTGGGTACCTTCAGGTATGGCTGGATCCAGCCTCCAGGAATCTGTCTAGCTCTTGGCCCTGCCTTATTCTGTGTTGGCTTCATTTTTAGGCAGGCACACTAGTAGCTCCAGGCCCACATCCCAAAGCCATAGTGGGAAAAGGATTTTCGTTCTGCTTTCGTCTTCCTTGGAGTTCCAATAAAAGTTCTAGGGCTGACGCTCACTTGGCCTGGCTTGGATCACGTGGCAGTCTCTGAGCCAGTCACTGGCTGTGGGAGGAGACAGGGTGCTGATGGAGTGCTCTGATTGGCCAGGGATGAGTCACATGCCCACCTCTGGTGCTGCAGGCAGAGCAGTCTGGGCACCCACCCCTGGCTATGGGAGGAGAGAGGGCCCTGGTGGAGTGCTCTGATTGGCTGGGGCTGAGTCACATGCCTGCCTCGAGCTGCAGTCAGATCAGTCTCTGAACCAATCCCTGGCCGTAGGAGGAGACAGCGTGCTGATGGAGTGCTCTGATTGGCCAGGGGTGAGCCACATGCCCACCTCTGGAGGAGCCGGGGGCTCACCCCCTCCCAAACCAGGTGGACTGAGCATAAGGGAAACTCCAGGGAGGGGGAAGCTGGGCTGGCCCTGGGCTCCCGCCACAGGATTGGCTTGGTCTGCGTCCTTGGGCCATGGCTTGGCGGGCATGTGGCTGCTCAGGGCTGCCCCAGGTCTCAGGACACCAGGTCTGGGGCAGAGCAGTGAGGTCCAGCTTCTCTAGTTGCTGGGACGGAAGTTACAGAGCCACTTGACTCCGTCCCTCCCTTCCCAGTTACAGAGCCGAGCCTGAAGGGTTTAGTCGGGGGCCAGAGCTGGTCACTGCTCCCTCTGAGCAGTCACAGGCCAGGGGATGGGCTTAGACCGATGACGATGAACCCTGGAGCTAGGGACGGGTCTACCTGTCCTGAGCAGTGGATACCTGACCCAAGAGAGATACTACAGACACCAGCTGCAGCTCAGACTGAGTGGGATAAATTTGAAGAAGAGATGTTAGGAACCGACTGTAGAATTTTGGCAGTGGAACTACTCATTCTGCTGGATGATTTCTAGGCAAGGGGAGTTTGGACCTGGGCATTGAAGGGTGCGTAGGAGTTTTCTAGGTAGGGAAGGAAGAAAAAGGTAGACCAGGTGGAGGGGACTGCATGAGAAAAGGTTTGCAGGTATGAAAAGTCATGGAATATTTACTTGAGGATTATGGGGATGTGGGGTCTGGAATGTGGGAGTGAGTGGTGAAAAAGCAGAAAATGAGGCTGCACGTCTGTTTAGAGCCCTGAATGCCATGTTCACAATAATAATGGTTACCGTTTCTTACGTTGTCCGCAGTTATTGTGAAAGCCTTGTAGGTGGGAAGGTATATTGCATATTGGTCTCTCCATTTTAGAGATGAGAAAACTGAGCCCCTGAGAGGTAAACTGACTTGCCCAGGATCACACAGCTGGACATGGCAGAGCTGGGATTTGAACCCAGGATTTGAACTCCAGAACCTAAAGGAATTTTTTCTCTCCTGGGCATTTCTCTCAGACGGGTCTCCCAAACACCTGGCCTTCTTGTTCAAAAAACAAACAAGCCACAGATAGTTCCTTAGAAGCTCTGGTTTCTCTTTTGTTTCTTGGTACAACATTTCCCAATTCCCAGCTCATTCCTAGGGTGTAAGGTTTCTTTGGTAACATCCATCTAGTGGTTGCAAAAGAAAGACGAGAGGTGGGGAGAGTGTTCGCTCCCTCCCCAGATCTCCCCAGACTCACTTCCCACCCTCAGCCCTGCTGCAGCAGGAAAGCTCTCAGCTCCTCACAGTTCCTCCAGCAGCCTGCTGGGGCTTGCATCTCTGTTGTGAAAACCCTTCCTGGGCTGCACGGGGTGGGGGGGGCGGGGTTCCCCTCAGCGGGAGGCATCACGGGATGCAGGCCACTCACTCGCCATCAGAATTGGTTGTGAACACAGCTTTCATTTCATTTTTCACTTGCTAAAGCTTTTTATTGGGTAAAAAGGAAAGTTTACAAGTGGTAAAAATTCAAGTGGTACAAAATGACTCAGAATGGAATTCTTTTATTCTCTCAACCCCAGCCTCCTGTTTCTCTTTTTTTTTTTTTTTCTGAGTTGGAGTCTCACTCTGTCGCCCAGACTGGAGGGCAGTGGCCGCTCCCGGCCACCGCAGCCTCCACCTGCTGGGCTCCGGCGATCCTTCTGCCTCAGCCTTCCGAGTAGCTGGAACTACAGGCACGCGCTACCACGCCCGGCTGATTTTTTGATTTGTTGTAGAGATGAGGTCTCGCCAAGTTGCCCAGGCGGGTCTCGAACCCGCGGGCTCAGGCAGTCCACTCACGTCAGCCTCCCAAGGCGCGGGATTACAGGCTGAGCCCCCAGAGGTCAGGCTTTGCTGCCGCCTCTTGCTGGGAGGGAGAGGACTGCAAGTGAGAGCAGGCAGAGGGCAAGGGCGCCCTTTCAGAGAGAGTTTACGCCTTGACAAGCGCATGTGTGTGTCCATCACTGTCTTAGTTTTCTGTGGCTGCATAATAACATTACTACCCCCTTCACGGCTTTAAGCAGCACACATTTATTATCTGAGTTCCTGTAGGTTGGGAGTCTGGGCACAGCTTAGCTGGGTCCACTGCCTTAGGGTCTTGCAAGGCTATAATCAAGGTATGGGCTACGGTTTCATCTGAGGCTCAGCTGGGGAAGGTTTGCTTCCAAGCGCTTGTGGATTTGGCAGCATTCAGCTCCTTGCCGGCTGTGAGTCTGAGAGCCACTGTCATTTGCTGGATCAGTTCCTTCCCTTGTGGCCTTTTCAAAGCCATCAAGGCAGAGTTACCTAATGACATCCTTGCAATCCCCTGCATACCCCATCACGTTTGCCATATTCTACTGGTTAGAGACAAGTCATGGGTCCCACCCACACTCAAGAACACCAGGTGACACAAGGACGTGAGTCAAAGTGGGGGTCACGGGGACCTTCTTAGGGTTTGTCCACAGTGATTGCTATGCCAGCTTCCCATTTCTTAAACACTTAAAAGGAAGCAGAGAACGCATACTAATCTGCATCTTACCTTTTTTGCTTAACAAGAGGTCTTGGAGGTCACTGCCCAGTGGGGGCTAGACTGGGCAGAACCTTAGATTCTAGGCCAGTGAGTTTGGGCTTGGTTATAGGGAAGCTAGGAGCCCATGCGGGATAGAGAGGGATGCACTGACCCTGTGGGTGCTTCAGACCCTGTACCTCCGGTGTGCTGGGCCCTGTTCTGTGTTGAGTTCTCACAACACCACTGGGAGGCGGGCACTTTTATTAATCCCATTTTGGAGAAAAGGCCACGGAAGTCCAGAGGGGTTATATCACTTACAGTTGCACAGCCGGAAAGTGGTAGTATAGTCAGGACTCTTACCCTTGTTTTACTGATGAGGAAATGAAAACTCAGCCAGGTAACCATTTGCCTGAGTAACGTAAGAAGGCTAGTTCGTAGGGGGCCCAAGCGCCCTGACCCGTCTTACCTTGCTCACCTCTGGTCACTGTTATGAAGGTGGCATGCCGTGGTGGTCTGAAGAGAGGGAACATCCAGGTACCCAGGCCGGCTGGCTCTTAAACACTGTGGGGTCAGTGAAGGGTAGCAGCCAGGGTGGGAACTGGTGCCTTCCAGCCCCCACTGATACACAGACATCCCCGTTTTCTCTTCCAGTTCAGAATCTATAATGTGACCTACCTAGAACCCGCCCTCCGCCTCGCGGCCAGCACCATGAAGTCTGGGGTTTCCTACAGGGCGCGGGTGAGGGCCTGGTCTGAGAAGTATAACAGCGCCTGGAGTGAGTGGAGCCAAAGCACCACATGGCAGCACTGTGAGTATCAGGTTCCCCGAGCAGTTAGAGTTTCCACTCCCCATTCCTACCCTGTGGCCAGACACTTCCCCTGGCCGGGTCTCTGGGCTTTCCTGTCATGGGATGCCGCTCACTGCGGTAATAGAACTCCCCACGGACGTGGTGTGTTAGTCCGTAGGAAGGCCAGACTGCAGTAACAGACAAGCCCGCTGTTTCCATGGCTGAACACTGTGGTGACATATTTCTTGCTCATGTACCCATCCAGTGTGAGTGTTGCTGGTCTGTGGGTGATTATCCTTCCTGTGGAAATTTGGGGAGTGGGGCTCTATCCATTTTGTGGCTGCAGGATAAAGACCCTTAGCCGTTTTGCTAGTCCGATGAAGCCTATGGACTTCAACTCACAATAACATAGAAATAAAATGAAATAGGGCAACCCCTTCGGGTCCCCTCCCACTGTGGGAGCTTTTCTGTCCTCTCAATAAATCCTGCTTCCCAAAAAAAATACAAAGGATTACAAAGGAAGCTAGTTGTGGCTGAAATGCACTTATGGAAATATTTTAAGCACATTTTAAATCTAGGAATATATGTGTAATAAGACTTAGTAGTAGATCGCATAAATACTATACTTTCAAAATAGATAAGCATAAATAATATTTTATGATACTGCAACTGTAATATATGAGGACAGCTGTGATCTTTTTTTTTTTTTTTGAGGCAGAGGCTCTCTCTCACCCAGGCTGGAGTGCAGTGGCATGCTCACAGCTCACTGCAGCCTCAACTTCCTAGATTCAGGTGATCCTCCCACTTCAGCCTCCTGAGTAGCTGGGTCTACAGGTGTGCGCCACCATGCACGGCTAATGTTTTGGTATTTTGTAGAAACACGGTCTTGCTATGCCCACGCTGGTCTCCAACTCCTGGTCTTAAGAGATCCTCCCACCTTGGCCTCCAAGAGTGCTGGGATTACAGGTGTGAGCCACCACGCCTGGCCGAGAATAGCGTGATTTTTGTTGTGGACTGAATCACTGATGCTGCTATCACTGTGGTTTGCTTCCTTTTTTCCTAACAGAAGGGGATGGACGTTTTCAGAGATTAATAAAAAATAAAGATGTAAATTATTTTCCCATCCAAGTTCCTGGACCCCTGAATTCCATCCGCAGCCACTTGGAGGTCTGTGGACCCAAGGTTAGGAATCCCTGCTCTAGGGCCCTGCTGTTGCCTGCACCCAGTCAGCAGAAGGGGAACGAGAAGTGAGACCCTGCTTCTTATAGCAGGATGCCCAGAAGTGACCGCATCACTTCCTGTCACATTCGTGGGTGAAAAGGGCCCCCCGGCTACACATAGCTGCAAGGGAGGCTGGGAAATGTAGTCCCTTCCTGGGTGCCCGCATCCCAGAAACGACTCTGTGCGGCTCCATCTCACAGGTCTTCTGCAGTAGAAATATGGAATTATCTCACATAAAGTGAGGTCCTACAAATGGACCTTCCCAGGCTCATACGGCAGCCGAGTGATGTCTCCCAATTTTCCCTCTACCAGCCTTCACACATGGCATTTTACCCTTAGACGTGCCACCCTGTGGTCCCAGCCAGGTTGGCAGCTGCTCACACCCTCACATAAGGCAGGAAGGAAAGGAACAGCTGCCACAGAGAGTATGCCTTGTGCATCTCTCTCTTAAAATAAAATTTAATTTAAAAATTTTTTTAGAGACGGGGTCTTGCTATGTTGCCCAGGCTGGCCTTGAACTCCTAGGCGCAAGCAGTCCTCCGGTCTCAGCTTCCCAAAGTGTTGGGATTACAGACGTGAGCCACTGTGCCTGGCCACAGCTCTCTTTTGGATCAGGAAGCAAACATCTTTCCAGAAACTTCCCTATCAGGATTCCCCTAGCATCTCCTTGGCCAGGATTGTCTCCTCATTGCAAGGGAGGCTGGGGACCCAAATGCCTGGAAGGGGGAACAGATAACTGTGATGGGCCCAAGCCTCAGGGTGGGCGTGGCTGACGGACAGCAAGCTTGAGGGGAAGGAGCTGTCGGGCTGGGCTGGCTGCCTCCGTCTCCATTTGTGCCACGGGAGGAGTAATGGCTGTTGTGGAAACTCAAGGAACAAGGATGCTTCAGAGTGCTGGGTGCAGTGGCAGCCAGCAGGTACCCCACCCCAGCCCTCTCGGCATTGCCTATCTTGTGCTGTGGGTGTCGGCTGGGTCACATGTCTCCCACCCTGGGCTGTGGACTCCTAGGTAATGCCCTAACTGTGTGTCTCTCTCCAGGCCCCAGCACAAGGCCGAGCACACAGCCAGTGCCTGGGAAGGTTTTGCCAGGTTGATCCGATTCTGTCATTGGCCTGGGGAAGGGAGGGGAAGAGAAATGGCGTGTGTGGAGCAGATATGACGTGCTGGGCACTCATGAATTATTTCAACACATAGTTCTGGGGCTTCTCTCCTGCATGGCCAGCCCCGTGCTGGACACCAGGGGGGTCCACAGTGAGTAAAGCAGACAGAAATCTGCTTTTGTGGTGCTGCCATTTGCGAGATGGGAACAAAGGACGAGTAAACAAAGGAATAAGTCAGGTGGGTCCAGATGACAGTAGGTGCTGGGACGAAAGCAGAGAGGGCAGGTGGTCACAGTGGCTCATGTCTGTAATCCCAGCACTTTGGAGGCCGAGGTGAGAGGATCACTTGAGCCCAGGAGTTTGAGATCAGCCTGGGCAATTTGGTGAGACTTCATCTCCATAAAAAGAAAAAAAAAATTCGCTGGACTTGGTGGCATGCGCCTGTAGTCCCAGCTACTCGGGAGGCTGAAGAGGGAAGATTGCCTGAGCCCAGGAGGTCGAGGCGTGGTGAGCTGTGACCATGCCACCGCACTCCTGCGACAAAGTGAGACCTCAACTCAAAACAGAACAAAGCAACGACAAAAGAAGAAAACAAAGAGGGCCAGGGGCTGGAGGGGCAGCAGGGACCGGGGCAGGGAGGTGTCGGGGGCGCGCTTTGTGGTGGAGGTGACACGCGGCCGAGGAGAAGGCGCGTGTGCCCGATGGTCGCAGCCGATGCTGTGGATGCCCCGTGCTGTCTGCTGTGTTAAAGCATGCCATCCTCTCAACGACCTATGAGATCGTTGTGTGATTGGCCCCATTGCACAGATGAGGACACTGAGGCGCAGAGAACGTAAGGGACTTGCCCCGGGCCACGCAGCAAGGATAGCATCGGGCTTTGAGCTCGGGTTTTATGGCTGTTGAGTCACGCACTTGACCTCAGTGCTTGCGGAGAGAGGAGAGAGAGGGCAGCAATTTCGAGATCCTGAGATGGCAGGGAGCTTCGGGGGAGGGGGAGCCAGCGAGGAGGCCGAGCCAGCGAGGAGGCCAGGGTGGCGAGGAGGGCGCGGGGGGGCTGAGACAGGAGGGGCGGGGGGCTGCCCGTTGGTGGAGGGTCTCGGAGGAGGGTCCCGACCCTGGGTGTCCTGCTCTGGGTGTCCCGGGGCGATGCCAGCCATGGCTTCTCCCGCTTCCAGCCTACAGGGAGCCCTTGGAACAGCGCCTCCCGCTGGGCGTCAGCATCTCCTGCATTGTCATCCTGGCCGTCTGCCTGTCCTGCTATTTTGGCATCATCAAGTGAGTCCCGGGCTTCTGTGCTGCGAGCCAGCCCCCCTGGGGTGCCTGCTGGGAGGGAACCACCCCTCTGATCTGTCTGCTTGCAGTCCTTTCATTCAGCAATATGATGGCTCACGCCCGTATTCCCAGCACTTTGGGAGACCGAGGAAGGAGGAGTGCTTGAGCCCAGGAGTTCGAGACCAACCTGGGCAACATAGTAAGACCTCATTTTGCCAAGAAAAAAAAAAAAAAATCAGCCGGGCGTGGTGGCTCTCACCTGTAGTCCCAGCCGCTCCGGAGGCGGAGATGGAAGAATCGCCTCAGCCCAGGAGGCAGAGGCTGCGGTGAGCTGTGATCATGCCACTGCCTTCCAGCCTGGGCGACGGAGTGAGATCCTAGATAAAAGAAAAGAAACAAAACCCAGCAATACGTATTTATTGAGCATTTACTATGTGCCGCACCTTGAGAGTAGAGAACTGCAGAGTAGAGCTGAGAGCAAGACGGACGAGGACGTTGTGTTCCTAAACCTGCATCCTGGTGGGAGCCAGGAAGTGCCACACCCACCGCTGACAGATGGCTTTCCACAGCGACCCACAGACACCCCAGGGCATGGGGAGAGGTGTTCCAGGGTACTCTCTGCGTGGGAGGGCCGGGGGGGGGGCTGCCCTGAGGAGGGAGAATCTGAGCTAGACCCTGACCAGGGAGAACGAGCTAGCTTGGGGAAAAGTTGGGGGCACAAGGAAGATGGTGTCGCCCATGTCCCCTTTCTACCCTGGCTGCCTGGGGTGTGTTCCAGGCACTCAGGGACATGTGGCAGGAGCCAAAGGAACTTGAGACGATTGCCCTGATGGAGACAGGAGACCTGGGTTTGAATCACAGCCTTGGCGCCTAGTCGCTGGTGACAGCTGAGTTGCTGACACCCCTAAGCCCTGGGGTGTCGGTGAGAACTATTTCTTCAGCCCTGAGAGGCCCATTCACAGTGAAGGACTAGAGGGAGGTTGCTGGGCGGTGGTAGAAGGAGCCTTGTTTCCTGTGAGTGCCAGCCCTTGGAATCACAGCATATCAGAGTCTCAGCCCTCCCATCTCTGAAATGGGTCCAGCAGGCCCTAGCTCTTGGCCGGGCACGTGCTGAGCAGGTCGGGGAAGTATGTGCCCTTCATGTCTTGTCACTGAAGCCTGTGGGCCACTGTGGGCTGCTCTCCCCTCCTCGAAGCCTCAGTTTCCCCACCACCTGTCCCTGTTCCAGTCCCCCATCACTCCAGGCTCCTTGCTGTTCTCTGAAGGTGCCAGGCATGCTCTTCCTGTGGAGCCTTTGCACTTATGCCTTCCGCCTGGAGAGCCCTTGCCCGGACACCGCCAGGGCTCCTCCCCAACTGCTTGCAGGCCCGACTCGGGGGTCCCCAGAGACCTTTCTTGGTCACACCCCCCATTCCTCTCTACCCTTTTATCTTTTTTATTTCTTTTCTTTTTTTCTTTTCTTTTTTTTTGAGTCAGGATCTCACTTTGTTACCCAGGCTGGAGTACAGTGGCACAATCACTGCTCACCACAGCCTCGACCTCCTGGGCTCAGGCGACCCTCCCGCCTCAGCCTCCCAAGTAGCTGGGACTACAGGCACATGCCACCACACCTGGCTAATGTTTTGCTTCTTGTAGTAATGGTCTCACTATGTTACCCAGGCTGGTCTCGAACTCCTACCTTTTTTTTTTAAGACGTGGGGTACAGTTCAGAGTTAGAGATACAAGTGATTATTGTACAGATAAAGTTTGGGCCTCCCTTTGGGCCCCATTTTTCCTGGTTTGAGATCAGGTACCCTTATTGCTGTTGTGTCCCCCACCCCACCCTGGCAGTATCCCGCTACTGCCAGTCCCTTTCTCAGCCTTCAGCTGTTCAGTGTTCGCTTATGAGTGAGAACGTGTGGTACTCACACTCCTCCCTTTTTATCTTTATTCATGGCATTTATCTCCAGGAATGAATGGTGTCATATCATCATTCTGTCTCTGTTTGTCATCCGTCTACCTCTCTCAAAGATCAGCTCCACAAAGGCAAAGATACTTGTCTGGTTCACTGTTGCAGTCCCTGGGCCTGGCACAATCCGTGGAACATAGGTGCTCCATAAATGCACGTGGACAGGAAAAGCGGGTAGAGATTAGTCCAGCGCAGGCCGCCCCCTGGCCGTTTGCCCTCGGCTACTCCAGGAAGGGGATTGTGGGGTGAACATGGTGGAGGCCTTGCCAGGAACTCTGTTCTGGGCAGCTGAAGGCTGGACTGTGAACCTGGCTCTGCCCCTTACCCGCAGTCGCTCCCCTTCTTTGGGCCTCAGTCTCCTCGTCTGTAGTATGGGGATAGCAGCAGAAACCGTTTCACCCAGCTAAGGTAAGGATTCAGCAGTTCGATGTCCAAAAATGAACCAGCGTGGTCTCTGATGCCTAATACGTGGTGACAACGACAGCTTTAATGGGAGGAGCATTGACCTGTCGGTAGTTTGGAGAGCAACACCTTTTCCTCTTGTTTTCAGGATTAAGAAGGAATGGTGGGACCAGATTCCCAACGCCGCCCACAGCCCCCTGATGGCCATTGTCATCCAGGACTCTCAGGTAGGATGCTTTGGACTGCATGTGTCAAGGAGTGTGGCTCTTAACATCCGGGGTGTTGACGTCCATTGACTTGGGGACGGCAGAGGGCCAGTCAGGAAGGTGTCAGGGCAGGCTGATGCAGCAGCTAGGTGTGGTCACGGGGAGGCCGGAAGGTTCCCCGAGCTTCCATGGCTTCTCTTTCAGCCTGGGGTGTGTTCCTCTGGCGGTGACCTCTGGATCCTTATCCCTCCCAGGGGAAGGAGGACCCTGAGTCATCATCTCTATGTCATCTCCTGGAGAGGTGCCTGCACAAGGGCAGAGGCCAGAGGGAGAGGGAGAGGGTTCTAGGCCTTCTAGGCCTTCTTAAGACCCGGGAAGCCAGCCTCCAGGCCCCAGCAGGTCCCTCCAGGGCGCCATGCTCTCTCTTAGACCGGTCACCAGTGGGGGTGTAACGATATCTGGACACCAGCCAGGGGCTACCCCTGAGTGGATAGGGTCAGCTTCCCCAAGGTGACGGCCATGGGGGTGGGCAGTGAGTGTGCTGAGCAGTGCCCAAGGTCTCTAGGAAGGAGCGAGGGCAACATGGGCCCTGTCTGGGAGAGGAGGTCCCGGGCCCTTGCTTCTTCGGGGACTTGTAGCAGGCCCTGGAGTCCCGTAGTGCTGGCTGAATCCTGGCTCTGCCTGGACCTTCTGTGTGGACTCGAGCAGGCTGCCTAACTTTCCTGAGCCTGTTTCCTCATGAGGGTTATGGCAGTGTTTACTGGTTAGGGCTGATTTTGGAATTAATTGAAACAAGAGGTATAAAGTGTGTGTCACAGAGTCCTGTACATACTACGTGTCATGTATGGGGGGGACCCCAAAATCCCAGAGTTTATGTATAAAAAATTGTGTATTTATTCTTACATGTTTAAACTTTAGTTACCTGCAAATTACCCTCCGTCTGATGCGATACACCTATCGAAATGCTTTTCCCACTGCTCAAAACAGTTTTTGTATTCATCGGTTCTGATGCCTTTTAGTGCTTCTGTTTTTTTTTTTTTTTTTTTTTGAGTTGGAGTCTCACTCTGTCACTCAGACTGGAGTGCAGTGGCCGCTACCGGCCACCGCAGCCTCGACCTGCTGGGCTCCGGCGATCCTTCCGCCTCAGCCTTCCAAGTAGCTGGAAATACAGGCGCGCGCTACCACGCCCGGCTAATTTTTTGATTTATTGTAGAGATGAGGTCTCGCTTGCCCAGGC
>CAUYQG010149126.1:0-77337 GCA_963574415.1 Tarsius wallacei
TCATTCATTCACTCACTCATTTATTCATTCATTCCCTTTCATTCCTGGAAGAGAATGGAAGAAAAAGCACACAAACGCCAAGAGGGCTCTAGGATATCAAAACCAAGCTCTTTTCCAAAGGACACAGAAAGGAAAGCCAGCAAACAAGGAATGCAGAGGGCCTGCTGACGAATTTAAGGTGTTGGTTTGGTTTTACAAGCAATTTAAAACTTGCAGATAAAAAGAATGCCATTTTTCCACCTAAGAATGTAACAATGGCTTTTAAAATGAGACTGCTCAGTGCGTGTAAGGGTGTGGGATATGGTCACACCCAAGATGGGAAGTAGGACTCCCCATGGCTGCAACCTTGTGGGTGGGCAGGAAAAGTGTGGGTGGGGGAGGGGAGGGCGTGGGCCACTCACCCAGTGCCTCTGGACCAGCTCCACTAGTGTCTGTCTGCTCTTGCCCCAAACAGATCCTCTCAGCCCAGAAAACAATGTGCATTGGTTTTGACCTCACGGCTTCATTTCTAGAGATTTATCCTTGAAAGTAACAATGGGGTATGCAAAAATATAGCTATAAAGATGTCCTTCATAGCTCTGCTTGAAATATTTGAAAATTGGAAGCCACCTGAATGGCAGCTATGGGCGCTCGGCCGAGGCGGCCACATGGCTCAGAGACTCTGGAGCCAGGAACAGCGGGGTCAGGTTCAGATTCCAGCTCCTCTACCCACACTCCATGTGGCCTTGAGCAAAACATTGTCTCCAAGCTTGTTTTCTTACTTATCAAAAGAGGATAATAACAGTACTTACCTCCTGGAAATACAGTGAGGAATAAATCAGATGATGCGTGTAAAGCGTGGCCCATAGGAAGTGTTTTCTAAGTATTTGCTATTATTAAATAAATAGTGCCATAATCATATGATGAAATTGGTTGCAAACATAAAAAAGACGTTGTAGAAAACTATCTAACGACACTGGAAGTGTTTATGGATATTGTTAAGTGCAAGAAGCAGGTAATATTACTGTAGGATATCTAATTTTTCCTAAAAATGTATACTTTCAGAGGGAAAAGGGAAGAAATAATTTACATCAAAATACTAACCATAGCTATTTCTGGCTGATGAGATTATAGGAGATTGTTTTCTTATTCAGCTTTTTCTATATTTACCAATTTTTCCTTAAAAGAGGGGAGGTGGAAGGAGTGTGTCATCCATCATGTGACTTCCCTTGCTGTCTAGGTTAATTATAGTGTTATGATAAAGGTGGTACAATAATTTTTTTTAATCTATGAAGACTCTGTAGAAAATGGGGGTGGAGATGATGTCCTACAAATTTCTCAACAAACTGCCCCCACCCTACCTCCTTCATGGAAGGAAATTGACTAAGAAACCCTCTGACCCACAAGACAGCAGTCTCCAGCCTGCGAGCCTGCACTGATGGGCCTCACTGGAGCCTGTGGGGCCATGGCCACCTCCCACCCACCCACAGCATGACTGTAGGCAAAGGAAAGATGGCCAGGACCTGTGGGCTGGAGAGGAGACGTGGAATCTCCTTTCTTCACAGCCCACTCAACCTTGTTTTCCCTGGACCTTGTCGCCCCCTTTGGCTGCTGCTGTTTTTTATCCAGTTAGCCCAGTGTCTACCATTTTCCCACAGGGTAAAATTTTGCTGTGTGTTTCTTGACCACTGGATCATCCAGGGCAGAGCAGAGTCCAGAATTTCCTCTACAGCTAATTTGGCCTCAGTTGTCATAAGGGAAGGACTGGCCATTTGTTAGCCAGGCTCCTGCCAGGTCAGGATAGCCCAGCACTAGACAGTAAAAAAAGGGGAAAAGGCCGGGCTCAGTGGCTTAGCCTGTAATCCCAGTACTTTGGGAGGCCAAGGTGAGTGGATTTCATGAGCTCGCGGGTTCAAGACCACCCAGGCAATTTGGTAAGACCTGGTCTCTACAATAAATCAAAAAAATTAGCCAGGCATGGTAGCATGCACCTATAGTTCCAGCTACTTGGAAGGCTGGGGCAGAAGGATCACCAGCACCCAGCAGGTTGACGCTGGGGTGACCATGAGTGTGCCACTGCACTCCAGCCTGGGCAACTGAGTGAGACTTCAACTCAAAAAAAAAAGGAAAAAAAGCAAGAGGAGGTGTGGTGACATATCCTTTCCATGGGACAACAGAAGGAGAAGATGAGACTGGGTCCCCTGAGATGGAGTCAAGGGCCTCCTCTCCTCTCCCCAGTTCACCCTCTTGTCCCCAAGGAAACAGCATTTTCCAAGAGCACAGAGGCTAGGGCCACCCACCCGGATGGCATGCAGAAGTCGTTCTAAGGGGATCATTTTTGGCCAGAAGCCATGGCAGGTGAAGAGCTCTGCTCATGCCCACGGGCTCTGGTGCCCTTACTTGGCATCCACATTGCGTGGCTGCAGCCACAAAGTGTCTTCCAGTCACACTTAAGGTTATTTGTGGAGCCAGCTACCTGCAAGTACACTCCAGCTCTCCCCTGGGTGTTTGCACTTTGGGATGGCTTTCTGAGAACACTGTTTCTCGATGGCTGACTCTTGACTGATATACCCAAACAACTGTGATTTGGGGTTATTCGAAGAAGGTAAGAGAAAGCCTTTTATAAAACAAAAAAATGGTAGTGCCACACGCTGACTCACTAAAACCACAGGATGGCTGGTGATCAGTAAGTGACACTGTGGGAGAAAGGCCTGAGGGCCTCCTGGTATTGAGATGCACAGAGAGGTTGGCCTGGCTGCAAAACCGACTGCAAAGCTGAGCTGCCACAGATGCGTTATACAGCAGAAATGAACATGGTTTATAGATCCAGCTGGCTGGCAGGTCCCGGGGGACTCCAGTCAGCATGGCTGCCTTCTAGTCACAGCCTTGACTTTCTTGGCTTTGAATATTTGGAAAGACCAGAATATTCCTTCCTGTTCTATCCCTACTCAAGACCATTGACTCCCACCTGCCTGACTCTTGTCATTTCTTGATTTCAGGGAAAAGAGTCACAAGGGATGGAGTGTGGGGACGAAAGTGGAAAAGAGGGAAGACGTTCAGAGCAGAGCTGTGTGGGGGCTGTAGGCAGCGAGTGTGGCCCCTGCCTGCATCCCCGCATCAGCTGGAACAGGAAGCAGATGCCAAGCAGCCCACCCTTGACCTATAAATGACTCCTTCCTCTCTGTGGGAGCTGTGTCTTTTGTTCCGGAGAGTGTCAGGCATTTTGGAATGCCAAACAGTAATGACAGGACTCTGAGTGGCCCTACCTGAGCCACCTCAGGAATGAGTCACAAGCTGCATTTGATTAATTGAGTTAAGACCTGTCAGTTATCTGTTATGCTAGAAATACACAGAGAACTGGAAGAAACTTCCCAGAAAAATAATGGGCTGTGCAAGCTGGAACCAGGACTTCAAGACAGGAGAGACAAAGAGAGGTGCAGGAGTGGCAGGTGCCTGTGTGGCCTCCAGGGAGGCAGACACGCCCACCCATTGCCACAAGGTTTGCTCTCTCTCCTTGCACCAGACATTTCAGAAATCAGGCAAAAGCTATTTTAAACACTATGATTAAGGTGAGAGCACACGCCTGGGCTGATGCCCCTGGGAGGGAGTGCAGGATGGGCGGATGGGTAGGAACCCGTTCTTGGGCAAGTGGGATTCAAGGCATTGGCAGACGTAACTCCAAAGCAAGCCCCTCCCTCAGGGCCCCCATAACAGAGTCCCTGCTGCCAGGAGAGGAATTTCCCATCATCCTCCCATTTCTTGTCAACGCTGGCTCCATCTGAGCTGGAAGGCAGGCTGACAAGGTTAAGGGGACAGGAGATCTGATATGCTATCGCGCATCCCAGGTCCATGACAGGCAGACTTGTGTGGAGTGGGCCCCAGCTCCCCTCTACTTCCTTCTCCAAAGAGCCCCACAGTGTGCCTCACATGGCCCTGCCAATCAGAGACCAAGATAAGCTGCTGGAGCTGACTCCTCCTCACAGAGCCCAAGCCTCAAAGGCAATTATTTATGGAGCTTTTCAGTTGTCTATCAACCTCAAGCCTGGGGCATGCAGTAGAGACACATGGAAGCTGCCACTTCAGGACATGTGGCTGGGTGGCTCTAACACACATCCTGCTGGTCACTGCCATTCCCATCGTTGACACTGCCCAGCCATCACAAGGGCCTTGTTCCTCGCTGACACTGCTGGTTGTTGAGTCCCAGCGGCCATCTGTGGACTGGGGAACCCACGAGGCCCTCACACTAAAGGGCCCCCACTCTTATCCTAGGCCACCCTACCAAGGCCACTCAAGGTGTGCCTCAGGACCCATCCACAAATCGCTTGTTATTGGTCCACAGGGAGGCAAGTGCAGAGACTGAGAGTGAGCATTCTGAAACCTTTACAGCCATCTGACAGTCATTTAATGGGTTTATTCTAGTAACAAGAGATTTGTGTTTTTAATTGTTTTGTTTTATTTTCTCATAAATATATTCTAAAGGATACATTTTCAATGAAAATACATATTTTATTAAAAGATTCTGAAACACAGAAGCAGATAGTTTTCTTATTATTTTTATGTAGAAGAAAAACCCTGTTCCTTCATCCCTGTATAGCTTGAGAAGCAGGGACCTAGATTCAGTCCACTGTCCTGAGGACATGGCCTCAGTGACCTCAGGCTGCAGCCCAGCTGTTCTTTCCATGGGGCATTCTGAAAGAAGGCGAGAGTGAGAGCAGGAGAGAAGGAGAGCGAGTGCTGAGAGGGAGGGAGGCAGGATGGGGGACACATTCTAGTGCGGTGACGCAGCACACCAGGCCTCTCTGTCACCCTCCCCGAAGGTCATGGCGATGGGGCCATCAAAATAAAGGCCACCCACAGGCGGCCCATCCTCTCCGGGCAGCTGGCCACATGAAGCAAGGCCATGCCCAGCACTGAGGACTTACCCAGTACAGCCACTTTCCTCGTGTGGCCTGGCTGTCCCGGTGCCTTTCTCCCCTACGCTCTTAGCTTAGAGGCTCCAGTCTCTTACAGAATATGGAGAGGCCAGAACCCAGGCCTGTCCAGCTGAGCAAGACCTCCCAAGGACATTTTTCAGCTCAGGCAGGATGCCCAGGGACTGAGAACGAGGGCACCCTAGTCAAGCACACTTAAGCTTGGCTTCCGGCTCCCACACATCCTGCCTGTGTGACTTTGGGCACATCGCTGACTCCACTGAGACCTCAGCCTCTGCATCTACAAGATAGAGGTGTAGCGCCTACTTTTTACTGCATGCTTGACCTTCCTATCTGCTTTGTCTGGAAATCTCGGAGAAATAGCCCATGAAATAGACACATTTATTCCCATTTTCCAGCTGAGGAAATTGAGGCTTAGAGAAGTCAAGCCCTTGTTGGGTTTACATGGTAAATGACAGCCAGGAATTATGCACTGCCCTGTCCATGGCTGTTGAGTTTAATCATTGTAGGCTACCACCGTTATATCTGGCTGACAGGATGGCTGTGGAGATAAGATACCACACTTACCCCAACGCCTCGCTGCAGACTAGTTGCTATTGGTTTTGACATTCTTTTCCTAGGGCTATCTTGGGGCCTCCGAATGTTCCTCAGCTTCAAGGCTACAACCTCGGGCAGCAGAAGCTTGGCAAGCCCCGGAAGGAACCGAGCCAGGGTTTCCTTGGCAGGTGTCCCAGCCAGCACGTCCTTCCACCGTCAGGGTCTCCTGTAAGTATGCCAGCAGCAGATCAAAGGCTCAGAAGCAAATCTCAATAGGTACTCAATTTCAGGCTCCAAAGCACTTTTAGTCCTGTACTATAACATCAGCTAAAAAGTGTTCCCTGCTTCTGGATCCTTCCATCGGATCTTTTCAAATGCTGAGTCCCTCTCTGCAGAATACTGCAGGTGTCAATGGTAAAAACAAGGAAGCAGGGCCAACGGGTAGGGAAGAAATTTGGTGGGATCACCTGGCTCTCAGTTAGAGTCATTTCCACGTGGCGAGTCCGTGTTTGATCCAGAACAATCCCTGGACTTCCCACGGAGGACTCTCAGTGCTGGCAGAAGGGAGAGCTGAATGGCAATTTCTTCCCGGCCATGACCTTGAAAACCCTTGAACACCTCAGCCTGTGCTAATAGGTACACTCTGTTCAGGGTCAACTCTGTGTTGAGCAAGGTGACCTCACTGTCTCTAATCTATAAAACACACTGCAGACTAGGGTTATTATTCTTGTTTTACAGAAAGGGAAACTGAGGCTGGAGGAGTTAAGTAGCTGGCCTAAGGTGATCAAGCCATTGTGCAGAGGAACCAGGACTTGAGCCTGATCAGCTTAGAGTTCTCCTCGTACCTGAGCCCCTTCTCTCTAGCAGACCCTGTGTTTCCTCCCTCTGGGCTGAGACCCCGCGTCTCTGATAGGACCCAGCGGCCTTTCTTCCATCCTTCTTTCTGGTAACCAGTAGGACTTTACTCTCCTGTCAGCATCCCAGGTGGGCCCTCATGAATTCCAGCCCCATACATAACCCTATCAGAGGTTGGATATGGGCACCCTTTACCAGTCCCTTTTTCAGTCTCATTTATGTTATTTTTTAGGGGGTGGCATGGATAAGAAAAGATCATCTCCTTTCCTGGGCTGATGCAGGAGGACTGAAGTCCTTGATGGTCGGGTTATTAGCAGCTTCACAATATATTGTGGGGGACTCATCAAAGTCTATGGAGATATCCTCAGTGTGGCTTTGTTTCCTGTTTCTGTATCTTTCTAAAGATACAGAGTGGGAAATGTCATATTCCCTGTCCCCTGAGGGTAGATTGTCATGTGGGTGATTACACAGTGGTCCATGGTGCCACCTGAATCACTTTGATGGCTTGCTAAAACATAGACCCTGGGACCCCAGCCCACATGCCATCTACAGTGGAGTCCAGGAATCAATCCAGGTTCCCAGGGGATTCTGACAGTCACTGAAATTGTACAGTCTTGGCCTTGGAGCATGGGCTTTGCAGTCAAAACCTTCTGGATTCAAATCCCAACCTTGGGAAAGCTGCTCAACCTCCCAGTGTTTCAGTCCGCTCATATTGTGAAATATGAGTAATGAGAGAGCTGAGAGAAGGGACTTAGCTGTCGCAGCAAAAGAGGTCTCAGTTCCCCTACTCCAGAGCCCTCCCATCCAAGATTTGAATATGGTACCTCCATGTGGCTAATAGCCAAGAAATGACTCAATTTGCTCTTGTGAACCAGGAAAGTGGAGAAGACTCACTGAAGATGTCATTACAGGTGAAGGAGAGTGAGCAGAGGGCCAAACTCTTTGTAATTCTAAGCAATCAGTCGACAAACATGGAGTGAGCATCCACCGTGAGCACTGTGTCATGAAGCCGTTGAAGTTCTTATCTATAGCCACTTAATTCAGACTTGAGGAGATCGGGCAAAAACACACAAGGTTAAATAAAACGAGAATTAACTAAAGAGCACGACAGTCATTAAGAGATGCGCCATTTTCACTTATTCATCCAGCATATATATTCATTAATTGCCATTGCAAGCTATTACTAGAAAGCTGAGACACAAGGTTGAATAAATGAGCTCCCCCTCAAGATATTTAAAATCTAGAGAAAGAGACAGATGAACAGATCAATGTTCATGATTAATTTACTTTCTTCTGGCTATAAGTATTGACAAAGGATAAGTTTCACAGTATTTGAAATGTACTCTATTCAGGGCCAAAGGGATCAGCTCTAATACTTTAAGCAGGAAGGTATTCAAGGTCTGGTTCCTGGTCTTAGAGTTCAGAGCTTCAGATTCAAGGTCTAGGGATGAGTATTCCAAGTAGATTGCTATCAAAGTGGCAGAGGCAACAGTTCTGAAATTCTAATCTAACGAGAGTTGGGAAGTCTGAACACACCAGCAAATCTGTTCTAAATTGTTAACCATAATTCACAGGAAGGGGAACTATGGGGAAGACCCGCCCCACCTTTAAAATCCCCAACAGAGTGGGAGGTAGAGAGGAGAGAATCAAGTCACGCCTACGCTTTCTCAAAGCTTACTGCCTTGGTTCCATGAGGGGAGAGCTAACATGTGTTTGTTCACCACCACAGAGTTAGTACCTAGCAGAAGGACTGCATAGTCACAGGTGTCTACTAAATATTTGTTGAGTCAAGGAATCGGTTCAGATGCTATTGTTCAGATCAGAGGATGCCAAGTGCCCTGAATGTAGTCAATCATCAGACCCATGGATTAGCAGCAACCAGCTCTTTTTAGGGAGTCCAGACTTCCCTGAGGTCCAGACCTGTGTATCCAGCTGTTTGTCGACCCCTCTCAGCTGTCTCAAAGTCATCAGGGATGAACTTGCGATCTTCCCCTGCATGCGCTTTCCTGTGGTCAAATGTCTCCATGAATGCCCCCGTCTGTCCAGTGACAGAAGCCGGAAACCAAGGGCACATCACCTCACAGCCCTCCCCTCACCAACCTGTCCTTCAGTGCTATCCACTGACTCAAAACCTGCCCCTGCCATTGTCCTAATCACAGCTGGTGTCCACCTGCATCCTCTCTCCCTTGAGTCTCTCGGCCTCGCTCTTGCCTTTACACTGTTAATGCTTCCATCTTGACAGTGTTAACAATTTCCCATCCGTCAGATCACAGGGACACCCACCCTCATCTTCTTGACTAGGGCAGACTGTCTGCCATGAGTTCCAGCTAACATCTCTTCATGACGTCAGTCAAGGCTAGCTGCATCTTTACATTTCACTGTACAGAGGACAGTGGGTTGCTCCCTAACCCCGAATGGCTTCTGCGTTCGTGTATCTGGTTGGCAGCAGGATGGTGGAAGCAGGAAAGTGAAGGACTCAATGTAACAAAAGTCTTTGCAGCAGGAAAGAGAGACAGAAATTCATCATCTGTGTATTCAGGTTTAAGAAAGCAGTGAGCCTCTGAACCCTGCCTGACACATGCAAGGTGCCTTTGACTCAGAAGCTGCAAGTTCAATTGCTCCAGCACCCAGGTAAGCACCATCCATGAGCAAAGCAGCTTGGGGGAAGCAAGAGGACCATGGAGGGGGGCGGGGTACACTGGACCACACACACCTGCCCCAGAGATGGCTCCAGCTGGCTGCTGCCCCATGGGAACACTGGCCCTGCGGGGCCAGATGTCATTTTATTTTTTCAAGAGAAGTCTGAAGGCAAAATTCTTTGCAATGCCTCTTGATTTTTAAATGCTGGCAAGTAACTCAAACATAGGAAGACAATACGAGAATCGAGATGTATCCGCGGTTCTGGTTTCTGTGTGCTGACTCTAGATTGCCATCTCTGAGTTTAATTATTTCTCTGTCTTCCCCACCCAGCTCTACACCACCTTAAAATTAATCCCTCATTCCACCCCTCCGAGGATTTCCCATAAACCGGCCTGCTCCGGCAGCTGGTTCCCCTGCGTTAAGCTTCTTGGTGTGTCTCCCAGTGGCTTCATCACAACGCACTCCTTCCTTCCTAGTCTCCTCTCCCCGGACTCCATGCCAGCCTCCCTACCAGGTAGAAAGATCCCTGGTGGTCTATTCATCCACCAGGATCTTTTACTTTACAGCAACGCTTCATAAAAGCCCTGGCGGGGGCTTCTCTGAAAGCCCACCCAACTCTCCACACCGCCTCCCCTGCCCTCCTCCATTCCCTACCCTTCTCCACCCTAGTCCTCCACTGAGATTCTCTGAGGACAGAAATGAGGCCTCTGAGGAACCCAGCTTGAACACTGCTCCCCATTCATCCCTCGAGGACTAGCACTTGAACATAACTGTCAAAGACCAGGTCAGTGCACACAAGACCTCTTAGAGCAGGAAGTCCAATATCTTCAAGTACCACTGGGCAGCCCGTCTGTAAGCCCAGGAGGAGGGGTCTTGGTAGAGCCCCCTGACAGTTTTGGGCAGGGTCCTGACAGTGTCCGCTTAGAAAGGTGGGCATTAGCAGCAAAGGAGAAGGGGAGAGGCGCCACCCTGCATGGCATCTGGGCGTCCCTCAGGCACCTCAAGCCCCGCATGTCTCTGTGTCCCTTCCAGGCAATCCCTCCATTCTCTTCATCTGTGCCCCATCCTGGGGGGTGTCACCCCCTGGTCACCAGGTGGCATAGCTTGGATGTCTGTGCCCTCCAAATTTCATGTTGAAGGTGGAGATGGGCAGTGTTGGAGGTAGACCTAGTAGGAGGTGTTGGGGTCACGTGGCACCCTTCCCACGGAACTGAGTGAATTCTCACTCTACTAGTTTCACATGTGAGCTGGTTGTGGACAAGAGCATGGCACCTCACTTCCCCCTCTCTCCTTTTCCCTCTCCTCCTTCCCCTCTCCCTACCTCCCCCCCTTCTCGTCATGTGACACACCTCACCTTCCTCTGACTGGAAGCTTCCTGAGGCCTCACCACAAGCCAGACGCTGGCACCACACCTCTTATACAGCCTGCAGAACCCTAAGCCAAAGAAACCTCTCCTCTTTACAAATGACCCAGCCTCAGGCGTTTCTTTATAGCAACACAAAATGGACTAGCACCCTAAGCCTGCTCTGGAAATGCCACATCGGAGCAGTCAATCACCACGTCCACAGACTCCATCTCCTCTCTCCATCCTTGCTTGTCCAACTGTGTCCATGCCACAGCTCCCAGGACTGCCAACATTTGCCCAGAGCATGCGCGAGCCTCCTCTGACTGACACCATCACCGCTGCCATCCCAGCTGCCCCCATGGTCCCGCTCCGCCTCCCTTCATCAGCTTGGTGACTCCTGCCAACCCCTCAAGTCTTGTTGGGGCATCTGATTCTGCAGGAGGTCTCTCCTGACATGCCACCCCCACTCCACTTTCCCTGCTTCATCCATGACCTTCCTAGGACACTGTCATCGGATTGCTTGTCCAAGGTCCCGCAGCACCTCTTCAGCCCCGTGTCTACACTCTGAGCAACTCCAAAGCATGAACCATGTCTCTGAATCCAGCGGGAAGCCCCGTGCCTCACAGGGGGTGCTTGCTGTGTGTTGAGTGGACGACTGAACACGCTGCCCTCCACCTCGCTCCTAGGGTCGGCTGATTTCACACAGCTTCTTTCTCAGCACACGCAGCTTGATTTTAGCATTAGTGGTTTATCTCCCAGGGAAATTTGGTGCCAGCTGTGGTCACCTGTTTGGTTGCTCTCTGAGCTCTGCCTTTAACTAGAAATTAATTTGGATTACTTAAGCTTTCCTTGCCCAGCGGAGACACTCCGGCTGGGTAAATCCAAAGCCGCTGGCGATTTCTCTTTCTCCATTTAATCTCTTTCTCCCATGCACCAACTCTAATTTTGTGCTTTCTGGCTTCCTTCCCTTCAATGCCCATTTGTAATCGGGTCCCTCTGACCCTTCTCGGATGTTGGCTCACCGGGGATCTTCACCTTTCCATCTGTTCATTCATTTCATGGAAACTGAGGCCAGCCTTTCCAAGGGACCCAGCCACACCGCTCAGAAAGTCTAGGGAAGCACTGATGACAGAAACCAGGAGTGAGGCATCCCAAGTCCCAGTGTGCTGCCTGGTCGGCCCAACCACACCTCCATGCTGAGGAAGGGTAGGGGTTTTAGAGGCCAGCTCATAGGCCAGAAGTTTTGGCCATTGGCAGCATGGCAGGGCAGGTAGAGTGGGCTCAGGACCTGGCACCCACCGAGTTTTCCTTTTGGTAAGACCGTGTCCATCCTGCCTGGGGTTTCCAGTGGCCTCCGCCCAATCAGGGACTGCTCCTGCTCCCCACTGACTGAGCAGCCTGGCGCGCCCTGCAGTCTGCGAGCAGAAGCGGAAGTCATTCTGCTCACAAATGCCCACTTCTCTCCCGCTTCCCTACCCCCAGCCTCCTGCCCTGCCTTCTTGGCAAGAGACCATCCACACCCCACATCAGCCCCAGAAGCATGACTGACCAGTCTTTGTTGAGGAAATCTGTCACCACCTTAGGCTGGGCCAGAGCTAGGGGCACTGACTGAGGCCGTAAGAATCGAACGCTTACGGGAGCCTTCGGGAAGTCAAAGACAGACATCTGATGAGTCCCCAGAACACCGGAGAGGGTAAAGGGGCCTTTGCGAGAAGTCCACTGCTTTATCCAGAGACAGCCTTGAACTAAGTACCATGATTTTCTTATCATTATGAACCAGTATCTGCTAACTCTACATTTCTATCCATTAGCTTTAATTTGGTAGAATTTTAACTCATCCTAATTTGGACACCATAGACCTTAAGTGCACTAAGACAGAGTTTGTAAAATCGTCCACTTCAAACAGTTGATCATGCTGGGCTTCCGCAGAACTGTGCTTGCCTGTCTGAACCATGAGTTTCTATGAATCTGATTGAACACTTTCTCCATCTTGATTTGCATTCTCTGTTCTAAACTTTTGGAACTTTTAAAGCAAATTTTCTTCTCCTTTAAAGCAATACATGTTTACTATAGAAATTAGCAAAATATGTTAGAGTGTGCATTGATAAATAAAAATCACCTTTCTCCGAATATACACCATTCACATATGCTCATTGTCCCACCTCCAGTCTTTTATGTGTTTTGGATGGATGGATGGGTGAGTGGATGGATGGATGGATGGATGAATGGATAGATGGATGGATGGAAAGCTCTATTGATCCAGTTATCTAATAGCTGGTGTTCTATGAAATAATCATTTTAAGCTCCTCATTTTTGTCTCTTAATATTACATTATGGAAATTCCTCACATCATTGTATAGTCTCCTATATTGCTTTAAGGTTTCACTATGGTTGACCAACTGGCTGCCCCATAATTATCTTAATCCATCTTTTTCAATTTTTTTCTTTTATTTTTAGTTAACATGTAATAATTGTACACAGTGATGTGGTACAGAGTAACACTTGGACACATGTGTACAACATACAATGATCAAGTCAGGGTAATAAGCACACCCCTTACCTCCAACACATACCGTTTCTCTCTGTGAACATTCAAAATCCTCCCCTCTAGCTTTGTAAAAATACACAACGCAGAGCCCCATTCTCTCCAGTTGTGCGGGACACCAGCACTCACTCCTCTCTCGCTATGATTTCGCATTCATCAACCAACCTCTCTCCATCATCCCCTCCTCTCTTCCCAGCCTTAAATACCCACAATTCCACTGTCTACTTCAATGAGCTCAAAAACAACTTTTAGCTCTCAGATACAAGTGGGAACATACTCCCCAAGTTTCACTGCTGAATTGTTTTGGATGTTCTCCATTCCTGACAACTGGCCCTCAGCAGCAGAGCCTGCCCAACTCAGCTCTGACCCAAAGCAGCACTGGAGGAATTCTCCGAGAAAGACCGGGTGTGAGAACAGTCACGTAAGCTCAGAGCAGAGTCCCAAAACAGAGACCGGCCACACACAGGGTCTGCGAGCCACGCTGTGCATTCTGCTCAGGAGCGGGGTGATCAAAGTCAAGAGGGGCCAGCAGAGGGCAAATCCCACAAGCAGAGGCAGGAAGGGGGAGCCACACCGGGAGAAAAAATCGGAAATCACTCCGACATGGAAAATAAAAGGTGATTTTAAATTTTTTTCTGGGGTTTCTTTGATTGATGTTGAGGTGAAAAACTATACAGCATGGATACCAAAATAAATGCATGCACATTTTAAGAGATGTGTGCCATCATGAGAAGTGTCTGGATACTGATGGTAACCACTTTGAGCAACTCTTGCAATTGCAGAACTCAAACATTCCTTGTATTCATCCTTTGTTATCAGTATATATTGAGCATTATAATTGTTTTTTTCCTTTCTTAAAATGTGCATACATTTTTTGGCTACCCTCTACATTACAAAAATACTTGTTTTCCACTTGAATTTCTTTTTTTGAGAGTTGCCCACTAAGGTATTTGCACACTTTTCTACTGGAGGGTAGAAATCCTTACTGATTTGTGAGAACTCTCTCTGCATTTTTTTTGAGTTGGAGTCTCACTCTGTCACCCAGACTGGAGTGCAGTGGCCGCTCTCGACCACTGCAGCCTCGACCTGCTGGGCTCCGGCGATCCTTCCACCTCAGCCTTCCAAGTAGCTGGAACTACAGGCGCGCGCTACCACACCCGGTTAATTTTTTGATTTATTGTAGAGATGAAGTCTCACCAAGTTGCCCAGGCGGGTCTCGAACCCACGAGCTCAGGCAATCCACTCACCTCAGCCTCCCAAGGCGTGGGATTACGGGCTGAGCCACCAAGCCCGGCTTTTTGTCTTCTATTTTGCAAAAATGTATCTAGGTTTTCCAGCTTTTATTTTTTAATGGTAGTTTTCATATGAGACTTAAAATGTAGATCTAGTTAGTTCTATGTATCTTCTCTTTAAGGTTTCTTCTCCATTATCTTCCAGCTAGCTCCCATCCTGGCTGGCCCTGTGACCGCTTCCATTTTTCCTATAGCAGTAAGTGAGCAGGGGCCTTCCCCAGCCTGGCCCCATTTCAACATCTTCTATCCTCCCACATGAAAAGGTAAGTTCCAGGTGAGGTGCAGCCGCTCACAACTATAATCCCAGCACTTTGGGAGGCCAAAAGAGAGTATTGCTTGAGCCCAGGAGTTCGAGACTGGCCTAGACAACATGGTGAGACCTCGTCTCTACAAAAAATAAAAAAATAAGCCAGGCACGGTGGCACGTACCTGTAGTCCCAGCTACTCAGGAGACTGAGGAGGGAGGCTCGCCTGAGCCAAGGAGATCGAGGCTGCTGTGAGCTGTGATCATACCACTGCCCTCCATCCTGGGCGACAAAGTAAGACCCCGATTCAAAAGAAAGAAAGAAAGGAAGGAAGGAAGGAAGGAAGGAAGGAAGGAAAGTTACAGATGAGCAGAGACATCTGTGTATTTTCTTCTCAGTTGCATACCCAGTGCCTGCAACAAATAAATATATGTTAAATGTGTGGGTGGGTAGAAGAGATTCCCTCAGCACTCTCCTGGCTCTGTCACTGTGGGTCCTTTTCTCATCCCTCCCCGTGCCCATGTGCCCCTGTCTGGTTCACATCCTGTGCAATTTATGAGCTCAGAGCTCTGAGTGCATAGAGTATTGGTTTCACCTGGTCACAGAAGCATGGCGCTCAAAGACTACAGAGAGTGTGTTACTCAGCCTCCCTTCCACAGGTCTCTGTGACTGATTGACACCACAGGCTCTGACAGGTCTGGGAGCAGCCCTGAGGATCCCTGTGGAGTGGGACCTTCTGTGTTTCTCCCCTCCGGTTGTCTTAAAAGAACTGGAGCAAACTGGAAATAGGAACCAGATCCTTTTTAATGGTTAAGAGACAAATGGAGAGTGAGATACAGCTATCTGTCCTCAATTTTACTATGCTACTGACCAGGAAAATAATAATCCAGATGATGTGAAAGTTAATTTTTAGACCTTAGAAGGCTTTTTAAAAAGGAATTCTTGGCCGGGCGCTATGGCTCACACCTGTAATCCCAGCACTTTGGAAGGCCAAGGTAGGAGGAGCACTTGAGCCCAGGAGTTCGAGGACAACCTGGGCAACAGAGAGAGACCTCATCTCTACAAAAAATACAAAAAGATACCAGGTATGGTTGGGCACACCTGTAGTTCCAGCTGTCCAGGGAGCTGAGGTGGAAGGATCACATAAGCCCAGGAGGTCGGGGCTGTGAGCTGGGATCATGCCACCACACTCCAGCTTGGGTGACTGAGATCAAAAAAGAGAGACAGAGGGAAGAAACATTCTTTAACCTAAACAAAACAAAACAAAAAGCTGACCTTACCCCATAACACCTGTCTAAAGTGAATGAACACAGGTCACAAAACTTAGGCCCCAATGGGTCATATCTGAATGATGTTTTTAACAATTCTTAAAGCACTTTCTGATATATGAGAGCAACAGTCATGTGAGGTAGGAATCATTGTCATCCTCATTTTATAGATGAGAACCAGAGAGGTTAAGGAACTTGCCTAAAAACCACAGAAATTTAGGAGTCCCCAACTCCAGTTTTTGTGCTTATAGCAAATGGTTTTACGCACAGTCCATAATCTCGGAATCACCACCCTACAATAAATTACTATAAAATGATTGTCATTGGGCATAAGATTCTACAATGTCAGATTCTATCAAAGCATCCTGCTCTAAGCAACCGACAGTGGTAAGACTTCCAGAGGAGGTCACATGTGGCTGCACCGTGTGATTCAACAAATGTTTATTTAGCACCTATGGAAAGAGAGCACACATGCCACGCACTGAGTACACCATGATCAACCTATGCCAAACATTCCTGCAAGGACCTCCCAGTGCTGCCGGAAGGATGGCGTGGCCAGAAGCAGGAGGGTGTGCTTTGACGTGGAGACCAAGGATTGGTCATTTGAAAGGAGTTTCTGGATGTAAGACTATACACACTTCTGGAATTTATAAAGAGAAATCGGCAGACACATCAGCTATTCCATCATTTTAGCTAAAATATCTCAACTAATTTCAGTTCTAAAAACAGAGAACTTCTTCTAGATTCCTGCTCATCGATAAGTATGCACAGCAGTAAGCAATTATTCTTGCTAGAACTGACACAACAGTTAGGATTTGTAAATTTTGCTTTCATTTATTTCTAAAAGAGAGACATCCAATTTACTCCAAATTCATTACCCACAAGGAGATAGAATTAGCACCTGGCTCCAATCTAGTTTTCAAAGATTATTGGAAACTATAGAGGGGATACGTAAAACATACTGACCATAAGCTCCAATGTAGCAGAAAAAGGGAAAGATAACAGTCTCTCCTTGCTGGCTGATCTAAGAGCCACCACCATTGTGGACAAGATCAACCAGAAGGCAAGCTTACAGGGAATCCCCACCGCCATTCAAAAGACTTCAGGCATATCAGATAAACCCCTCCAGTAAACTCTCCCTGGGAAACATCAAAGCTAAGTGATTAAAATGCTAAGTTGAATCCTCTTAAAGTGCTCTTCTTCCTTGGCCCCATGCTCCTGTTCCTCCTGCCTTTTCGTCTACATCCAACTCTTCTGGGATACAAGAGGCATTTCCACTGGTACAGTAGATCAGTGCACCCAAACGGGGATAAAATCGGTGGCCTTAATTTGGCCACTCTTATCAAATGTATAAATCTGTCATATCTTTTGACTCCAAAATTTTAATTTTAGGAATTGGCCCAGAGGAAATAGTCAACAATGGTATGCATATGTATCTGCATGTGTTGTCTAAAATAACTTAAAAATAGAAAACAACTTAAATATTTATAAGCATTGACTTTAAGTAAAATATGTCCTGCTAATACACGGAATTTAAAGTAATATAGAAGCTATCCAAAAAAAGATTAATAGAATTGACTCTATAAAAAGACAAAAAATGTGATGGCAAAAAATAAATACAAATGGGCAAATTATGTGCAACATATACAGCAGGCATCTAGTTTATCTGATATAAAATAACTTTTAAGAATCAACGAGGAGAAAATCTAATAAAAAATTGATCAATAGCTATGTGAAAAGACGTTCGATCTCACACAAAGAAATGTAAACTATGCTAGCCAGATTCAATGTTTCTTCTATGAGAGGACTAAAAAAAATCCCAAAAATTATTTATAAAAAATTGGGTATTTATTTTTACATGTTTAAACTTTAGTCACATTCAAAGTACTCTCTGTTTGATGAAATACACCTATTGAGACACTTTTTCAGTGCAGTGTGGACTGGTTGTTTGGGTAAATCACACATTGTGAAATGGGCAAACATGTTGAAAGAATCTCCAAAAAAAATTCACTGAAACTGAACCCAGCCTCTCCCAACAACACTGGCTGGTACACTGATGCCAATGGGTTCCTAGAACACTTACCTAACAGGGGAAACCTGTACTACAAGGAACCCACCCTACAAATTTCAGTTTCTGCAGGGTCCCCCCAGTATATATAGGCAAAGTAGTATCCAATAATGACCAGAATTTAAAGAAAAATTTATTCTCACTCATTTTTGGCAGAAGTGTAAATTGATGTACCCTTTTTAAAGGACAATTTAATACTCTATCAAAGTTTTAAATTCTTAAAATTCCACTATAAGAATTTATCCTTGGCTGGGCTCGGTGGCTCAGCCTATAATCCCAGCACTTTGGGAGGCCGAGGCGAGTGGATTGCCTGAGCCCGTGGGTTCGAGACCCACACGGGCAACTTGGTGAGACCTCGTCTCTACAATACATCAAAATTTTGCCAGGCGTGGTAGCGTGCACCTGTAGTTCCAGCTACTTGGAAGGCTGAGGCAGAAGGATTGCTGGAGCCCATAGGTTGAGGCTGTGGTGGCCTGGGAGCATGACACTGCACTCCAGACTGGGCCACAGAGTGAGACTCCAACTCAAAAAAAAAAGAATTTATCCTTGTACATATACAGATGCATAAAAATATGCCCATAGGATATTTACAGCAGTGTTGTTTGTAATATCAAAAGCCTGGAACAAAATAATTTAAATAAATTATGGGACATCCACACAATTAACTACTATGCTGTTGTTAGAAAGAACAAAATAACACTAATGTAGAAAACTACATTTCTAATATTGGAAATAACATCCAACATATATTGATTGACAAGTAAGAACAGAAAGTTGAGAAATCAGTATAAGTAATTCATCTGCAACACACACACATATACATACATATAGTTTTTTTCACACAGGCATAGAAAATTTCTTAAAGTATATGGAAGAAATATAAATAGCAGCCACTTTCAAAGGGTAGAACTTTAGAGTAAGGGAGATTTTATTTCATGTGATTATGAACTATTTGATTTTTTCTTTCAATAATCATGTTATTTTGTAATTTAAAAATCTAACTTGAGTCATTTGTTTATTCCACCATTATTAGTCACCTACTGCATTACAGGAATTGTGTAGACACTGGAGCCATAGTGCAAAGTGGGTAGATATTTTTTTCCCTCAGGTAGTAAATGATAACATGAAATGAAGAGATTATTACGACAAAAGGAGGAGACCATGGTCACAGGGAGAATGGTCTTACCTTGAGAAATCAGGCAGAAAAGAGCTTCAGTTTCATAGGGAAAAATAAATAAGAACTGTTATGGTGGCATGATCCAAAGTTGGTGAAAGACTGTTGCTCTTTGTAGTCAGCCTATTTTCAGAAGGGATTGGGAAAGCTGGGCTGTTTCAAGCTGGTCTGGGTCAAACTGCAGCGGCCCATGGGGAGAGGAGAAGCCTAACTAGAGTTTGGCTGAGACAAGCTAGTGGGTATTGTGTCCAGATTTGTCAGTAGGAGTAAGTAGTCCAGTGAATCAGGTGGAGACCAGAGTCTGTGTCTGGTCTGTTCATGAGTAAAAGAGGGACCAGTCACAAATCTTGCCTCAGCTACGGGAAAGGAGCTCTCTTCCCAGGAAATGGGGGAATTTCTTGAGAGCCGCTGCTTTCCAGGGGAAGAGGACTCAGGAAGGGTTGGACACTGTCCAGGAAAATCACAGCACTCAAAGAGTTTTAAGAAGGGGGGAGGATTTAGTAATTAAACCATTCAATAATAAAATAAATAATAGATAAAAGTTACGTGAATGTCTTTAGGTGCTTTCAGAGAGAAATGGACTCCTGGAAGTTGAGGACCCTGTGTCAAGTCCACAGTTAGCTCCCTGGCCTTACAGTTTCAACAATGTATTTATATCTGCCTGCGACCACACAAATCACTGTAACAGAACAGATGGCACTGAAATGGACCTGATTATGTACCAAGATGGACGATTCATTACAGCTCAATGAAGGAAGAAAAGGATTGCCCAAGAAATGCTGCTGGGACAATTAACTACCAATTGGAAGAAACAGTAATTTTAGGATTCCACTTTATGTTATGCACTGAAATAAATTCCAGTTGAGTGGAAGAGTTAAGTATTTTCATTTTAAACACCAGAATCTCAGAAAGAAATAGAACTGAAAATTTTCCAAACCTCTAGAGGAGAAAGAACATTATAGGCTTTGAAACAACACAAGGACTTAAAAAAAAAAGAATATAACCTATAAGTTGACAACAAAAAGTCTAAAGTATTGAAACAAACAAGAAAACATGTGTGTGACAAACAGGCACTATAGTAATACATATTGATCAGAAAAAAAGTTAAGATTCTAAAACATAGGACAAAATACATTCACAAAAGATGCACTGAAACTAGCAAAGATTTGAGATGTTTGATTCTCAGGATATGAAAAATACACATTAAAATACCAAGGTTTTCCTCTGTGAAGTTACTATAAATTTAAAAATAGCATGTCTGGGCTTCTGTTTCCAGTTCAGATGTAGAAAGCCACAAGTGACCGTTGAACTTGCCTTAGTGATGGAAGCTGGCTGGATTAACCACAAAATTCAGCTTTTATGGCTTTTAAAATCATCAGCATGCTGAAAGTGCAAAGAAACATTTAGTTAATCTAAATCCCAGAATGTGACAACTTCCTCCTAGGATAGAAAAATCCATGGCTGCATCTATCCATGAAGAAGTGGCAGAAAGCGAAGGGACCTGCCGTAAACTCAGGCAAAGAGATGTTGGCAAGACTTAGAACAACATTTTAATTGCAGACAGTTAGCTCATGCGTCAGATGAGAGTCCCCCAAAGCCCTAGCCATGGAGCCAGCCTACACCCCACACATGCCAAAGCTTTCACATAGTTCTCCCTCAAGTGCAAAGGGGTGATAGACCAAAGGCTAAGAACCAGGCAGGAAGCCTGAGAGAATACCCTGGAGGCATACAGGACCTTCCCCAGGTGCAATACAGTGGCTTGCTAAAGGCTGGGTACAGGAAAGGGGAGCCAAGAAAAATCCCTTAAGGCAGTAGTCCCTAACCATTCTGGCATCAAGGACTAGTTTTGTGGAAGACAATTTTCCCACAGACAAGGAAGGGGGATGATTCAAGCACATTACATTTATTGTGTACTTTATTTCTATTATTATTATATTATAATTATGTAATGAAATAATTATACAACTCACCATAATGCAGAATCAGTGGAAGCCCTGAGCTTGTTTTCCTGCAACTGGATAGTCCCATCTGGGGGTGATGGGAGACAGTGCTAGCATTACTGCCTGAGCTCCACCTCAGATCATCAGGTATTAGATTCTCATAAGGAGTACACAACCCAGATCCCTTGCATGTTCAGTTCACAACAGGGTACACGTTCCTATGAGAATCTAATCTGACAGGAGGCAGAGCTCAGGCAGTAATGGGAGCAATGGGGAGCAGCTGTAAATAAATACAGATGAAGCTTTGCTCACTCATCTGCAGTTTACCTCCTGCTGTGTGGCCCAGTTCCTAACAGGGGCCAGGGGTTGGGAACCCCTGCCTTAAGGGACACAGAGCCTCTACCAAATGTGGCACAGTGATTCTCCTCAGATGAAAGCAGGACCCAGTGGTGGAGAGAGGTCTCCCAAGTTGCAGAAACCCAGGAGCAGGATCCAAAACCCAAGGTGGAGTTGGCTGCAAAGAGAAAGAGAGAAAACCTGAAATCTAAAAAAGTCAAATGCATAGAAATAGAGAGTAGAACAGTGGTTATACCAGGGGCTGTGGTGGAGGTTGGAGGAGGATGGGGGAAATTGAAGTGATGTTGTTCGAAGGATAAAAAGTTTCTATGAGGTAAGGAGTAAGTTCCAGAGATCTATTTCACAACATGGTGACTACTGTTAATAACAACATATTGTGTTCTTGAAAATTGCTAAGAGAACAGATTTAAGTTTTCTCAC
This sequence comes from Tarsius wallacei, assembly GCA_963574415.1. Classification (NCBI taxonomy): domain Eukaryota; kingdom Metazoa; phylum Chordata; class Mammalia; order Primates; family Tarsiidae; genus Tarsius; species Tarsius wallacei. The sequence goes on from CAUYQG010149126.1 coordinate 21,597, forward strand.
CACCATGTATAATAAGTATGTGAGGTAATGCATATACTAATTAGCCTGATTCAGTCATTTCATAAGGTGTATATATTTCAAAACATGTTGTATACCATATATACATACACAATTTCTATTTGTCAATTTTTAAAAACATACACTTTTTAAAAACAATCTAGGGAAAAATATACAAAATGTATGAACAAATGGGGAATTTTAGCAGAGACAGAAACTATAAAAAATTCAAATAGGCATGTTATTAATTCTTCAAAAAACCATTGATTGTTTAAAACAAAAATTATTACAATAAAGTATGGGGTTTAGAGCATATGTAACAATAAAATATATGACAATAAGGACACAGAGGAGGGGAGTAAGGTAAATACCCTGATACTGTTCTAGTGTCTTACTTTTGTTCCTAAAGTAGTTATTATTTGAAAACATGTGTTGATAAGCAAATGAATTACAGAATAATCTACAGAGAAATTCCTATAACAAAAATGGACATAGTTTAAAAGCTAATAGAGGAGACAAAATGATATATTCAAATATTTAGGCCAGGTACAGTGGTTCAACCTGTAATTGCAGCACTTTGGGAGACTAAGGCACAAGACAGGAAGATTGCTGGAGCTCAGAAGTTCAAGACAAGCCTGGGCAACATAGTGAGACCTCATCTCTTAAAAAATTTTTTTTAAATTAGCCAGGCATGGTGGTGTGCACCTGTGGTCTCAGCTACTTGAGAGACTGAGGTGGAAGGATCACTGGAGCCTAGGAGGTCAAAGCTTCAGTGAGCCATGAGCAAACCAATGCACTCAAACCTGCGTGACAGATTAAGATCACTGACTCAAAAAAAAGAACATTTAATTCACCTAAAGGAATACAGAAAAGAAGGAACAGAGGAAAAACAAACAGATGGGACAAACAGAGAAAAATATCAAAATGGTAGGACTAAACCCAATCCTATCAACAATGATATTAAATGTAGAATTAACTGCTTTAATTTATAACAGGAGATTGTCAGACCATATAAAAAGCAAGACCCACTTAGCCATTTATAAGAAAGACACTTTAAACATAAAGATGCAGACTAGATAAAAAATAAAAGGAGAAGAAAAAATATGCTAGGTAAATGCTAAACATAATGTGACTATATCAGTAATACAGAAAGTGGTTTTCAAGACAAAATATTGTTGAAGATAAAATGGGATATCTTGTTATGGTAAAAGGTTAAATTCATCAAGATAATAATCATGAGTGTCTATATACCTAATAACGGAGCATCAAAATACTTGAGGCAAAAAAAGACAGAACTAAAGGGAGAAACAGAGAAAACCCACAGTCATAGTTAGAGATTTTAACAACTCCCTCCGTAATTTATAGAATAAGTACACACACACACAAAAAAAAATCAGTAAGGATACAGTAGATTTTAAAACACTGTGATAGTTACAGAACACAGCACCCAAACAGTTCAGAAAGCTTCTTTTCAATTGCTTATGAAATAAATATATAGATAAACTATATTCTGAATACACTTCAAATAATTTAAACATACTAAGTATGTTATGTGACTATAACAATACTAAGTTTAAAATCAATAACACTAAGATATTTGGAAAATCTCCAAATATTTTTATGTTAAACAATGTACATCTAAAAAAATTCACAGGCAGATAAATGATCACAAGTGAAATCAAAATATATTGAACTAAATGGTAATAAAAACACAGCACATCAAAATTTGTGAGATGCGCTTTAAACAATGTTTAGATGGGAATTTATAGCTTTCAATATCTATACAAGAAAAAGATAAAAATACGAAGTCAATTATCTAAGTTTCCACCTTGAGAAGACTGATGAAAGAGAACAAAATAAATCTAAAGTAAAAAAAAAGAGAAAAATAATAAAAATGAGAGTGGAAATCAAAGAATTAGTAAATGAGTGAAAGATCAAGCAAATTAACAGAGTCATAATTAGTCTCTTTGAAAAACTGATTAAATAAATAAACCTGTAGCAAATTTGATCAAGAAATAAAAAGAGGGAACATAAATTATCAGGAATGAAATAAGTGCTGTCACTACAGATCCTTTCAATATTAAAAGGAAGTAAAAGACAATTAAGACACCTTAATGTCCATAAAATTTTACAACTGATGTAAAATGGACAAATTCCTAGAAAATTCACAATATTTCAAAACTGAAATAAGACAAAACAGAAAATCTAAGTAGTCCTAGATCTAGTTTTTAAAATTGAATTTGTAATTTCAAAAAAACTTACATTAAAAGTTCACTTCCTAATAGTTTTGCTGAATTATGTCAAACATTTGAAAAAAAATAGTGCCAATCTTACACAAATATTTTTTTAAATAGAGGAGGAAACACTCCCTCTTTGCTTCATAAGGCAATCAGAACCCTGAAACTGAATTCTGAAAAAGTCATTACAATGAAATTATCATAGAATATCATTTATAAGCATAAACACAAAAATCCTTAACAAAATATTTCTGAGTCAGACCTATCAATGAATAAAAATAATACATCTTGAACAACTGTGATGTATCCCAGGAATGCAAGGCTTATTTGCCATGTGAAATATAATCAATGTAATTCACCAAATTAATAGGACATAAAATAAAAAATATGTGATCATATCAATAGATGCAGAAAAAGCTTTTGGCAAAATACAATCTTTTTGAGTATATTTTTAACCTCTAGAATTTTTTCAAGCCTAATAAAAAAGACATCAAAAAACTAACAATTTACTTCCTACTTAATAATGAAATAAGCAATGCAACAATGTCTGCTTTTACTGCTTCTACAAATATTGTATTGAGGTTCTAGCCAATGCAACAAGATAAGAAAAAATCAAGAAAAGCTAGACAAATTGGAAAGGAAGAAATAAAGCTAGTTTTATTTACAGACCACATGATTGTATGTAAAGAACCTTAAGATATCTACAAAAGTATCACAAGAAATGAATCAAGATTACAAGAGATAAAGTCAATATATAAAAATTAGCTGTATTCTTATACTCTCAATAGAGGACTCTCAGTGAGTTATTGTAAAAATAAAATGTAAAATATCATTCACAATAGCAAATAATTACAAAATACTACTTATGGTATAAAATACCTAGAAATAAATCTAATAGAAGATCAGCCAGATCTCTACCTTGAAACTGCAATACTTTGCTAAGATAAATTAAATAAAACCTAATTAAATGAAGAAATATACCATATTCATTGATTAAATGACTCAAAAGTGTTAAAATATTCATTCTCCCAAAATTGACCTATAAATTCACAACAATCCTCATCCAAATACCAGCAGCCACTTTTTTTTTAGAAATTGACAAGACAGTTTCAAAATTTATATGGATAAGCAACAGGTTTAGAACGGCCAAACAATATTGACTAAGATAAACAAAGTAGGAGGAATTAAACTACCTTATTTCAAGATTTTCTATAAAGCTTGAGTATTCGATGCTGTGTGGTATTGGCATAAAGATAGGCAAACAGATCAACTGAAAAGAATAAAAAGTTAAAAACTAAACCCAGATATACACAATGGTTTATTTTAATCAAGTTGCAAAATTAATTTGAAGGAGAAGGAATTGTATTTTTAACAAATTGTGTTGAAATAGCTGAATATTCATAAAGAAAAAAGTAATGTCAAACCCTACCTCACTCCCTACACAAAAGTCAATTTGAGATATGTCAAAAATCTAAATATAAAAGCTGAAAATAGGTTGGCATGGTGGCTCAAGCCTGTAATCCATCACTTTGGGAGGCCAAGGTGAGAGGATTGCCTGAGCCCACGGGTTTGAGAACAGCCTGGGAAAATTGGTGAGACCTCGTCTCTATAATATATCAAAAAAATCAGCTGGATGCGGTATCGCGCACTGTAGTTCCAGCTGCTTGGAAGGCTGAGGCAGAAGGATCGCCAGAGCCCAGCAGATCAATGCTGGGGTGGCCATGAGCGAGTTACTGCGCTCCAGCCTGGTCGACAGAGTGAGATTCTGACTCAAAAATAAATAAATAAAAGCTAGAAATATAAAAGCTGTAAAAGAAAGCAAAAAAATTTTTTAGAACACATAAAAAATTAATCTTAAGATTTTAAAAATGTGTAAATGGGGCTTCATTAAAATTAACAATTTCTGCTCATTAAAGACACTATTAATAAAATGAATAGGCAAGTCACCGATTGGTAAATAATATTCTTCATATATCTGAAAAAGAACTGTATCCAGAATATGTAAATTCTTATAAATAACAATAAAAAACAATTCAATTAAAAAATATATTTTGTAATAAAAATTGGTCAGTAAGTACATAAAAATAAGTTTAAAGAATGCTCAGCCGGGCTCGGTGGCTCAGCCTGTAATCCCGCGCCTTGGGAGGCTGAGGTGAGTGGAATGCCTGAGCCCGCGGGTTCGAGACCCACCTGGGCAACTTGGTGAGACCTCATCTCTACAATAGTTCAAAAATTAGCCGGGTGTGGTAGCGCGCACCTGTGGTTCCAGCTATTGGAAGGCTGAGGCGGAAGGATCACCGGAGCCCAGCAAAGTCAAGGCTGCGGTGGCCGGGAGCGGCCACTGCACTCCATTCTGGGTGACAGAGAGACTCCAACTCAAAAAAAAAAAAAAAAAGAATGCCCAACACATAGATCATTGAGAAAACATGTATAAGATACAATTTCCTTTCTACTAGAATGACTAAAATAAAACAGATTGGCAATTTCAAGTTTTGGCAAGGATGTGGAACCACTGAAACTCTTATACATCTATGATTGACATATAAAATGTATAACCACTCTGGATATTCATATAAAATTAATATACATCTATCCTCTGTCCCAGATAGTCTATGTCTGGATATTTTCCCCCAGAGAAACAAAAGCATATGTCACCAAAAGATGAAAAATATTTTTCAGTTGTATATGGATGTTTATAACAGCTTTATCCATAGTAGTGCAAAATTTCAAACAATCCAAATGTTTATCCACAAGGGAATGGATAAATAAACTAGTATATTTATACAATAGAAAACTAATCAGCCAAAGAAAGGAATGAACCAATGATATACATAAAAACATGGATGAATCTCAAAACCACTGTGGTAAATAACAGCAACAAAAACTAGGCAAAAAGAACACATTATATTGAGTTTCTCCTATATGAAGTCCAGGAACAGGCAAACGAAATCTATGATGATAAAACCACATCAAAATCCAACATTGGATATTAATTAAACAATGCGTGGTACGTTTCTTTATAGAATTCATTTTAGCTATTAAAATTATATGAAGACTATATAACAAGCTGAAGACATATTTATGCTAAAGTCTTTTACATTCTTATAAAAATAAACCTATGCTCTCAAAACAAGTAAATGATACAAGTTTGAGGTGACAGATATCCCTATTACCCTGGTTTGATCCCCACATGTTGTATGCATGAATCAAAATGTCACATGTATCCTGGAAACATGTAAAATCATTATGTATCAACTTTTTAAATCAACTGAAAAAATGTTTTAAAATTACTAGAATAAACCATAATTATAAATTGTTCTTGTGTTAGGTTTGTGGGATTTTTTTTTTCTTTTCTTTTCAGCTTGGTTATTTGAATTTAACATCTTTCTTTTTTGAATATTTTCAATTTTTTTCAGTTTTTCTTTTTCTTGATCTTTTTGCAATATTGCAGTTTTTTCTCTTCAAGAATAAGGTATTTATCTCCAATTATTCATGTATAATGTATACCCTCCAGTCAGTTTCTCCTTTGTTGAATTTGTTTTTCTATTGCACAAGAAATCCATGGCTACATTTTTATTATTTTTCATATAGTTGTTTCTCATCATCCATGGGGGGCTGGTTCCAGGACCCCTGCAGATAACAATATCTATGATGCTTGAGTCTCTTACATAAAATAGCATCATACTTGCACATAACCTATGTACATCTTCCCGTAAATAGTTGTTATACTGTTTTGTCTTTATTGTATTCTCTGTTAATGTGGTACTATTATTTTTGTTGTTTTTTTCTCAAATATTTCTAGCCAAGGTTTGATTGAGCTCATGCATGTAGAACCTACAAATACAGAGGGCCGACCTTATATAAAGGATACATGTTACACTCAGTAGTTCCAGATTTCTAGAAAATACATTTTCAGCTGGATTTTAATTCATCAATATGATGAATGGGATGGGATAGGCATTCCCAATGACTCAGACACTCATGCCTGCCAGATAGTATCATCATATACAACAAAATAGATTATGAATGCAAAAGATGACACCTATTTACTTTGAAAACATTGGCAGTAGTTAGTATCTGGGTAGTGAGATAAGGTAAACTTCTTTTTCCTTGCCTGCTCTTTCTATAGTGCATATGTATTATTTTGTGTCAAAAAAAGAAATGACGACATGAAATCCCCATTTCAGGCTAAAGCCCTGCAAGGCCTTGGGCCGACCCTGGTCCTATTGGCGACAGAGAAGCACAGAGCTCCCTAAGCCAGAAACTCCCACCGTGCATTGCATCTTGTCGTTGATGTTCTCTGACCTGTTGCTCACTTCCTGTCACCAGCCCCTCAGCTGGGGCATCCTCTTCTGGCTCTCGGCCTTGGTCCTACCAGACCCACTGTCCCTTCCGCCACCATTGGACAGGTAAACCTGTCTGGTAAGTGCAGGAAGCAGGGACGGTGAGACTGGCCTCTCCCTCTGGGTCCCCGCACTCCACCTACCTCCCCTCCCCTGAGCCCGGTTCCAAGTGCCTGCTGAACCATCACTGCTCCAGCTGCTGCCAGACCTTTATTAACCATGACAAGGGTTTGGAAAGTCTGCAAAACATCATAATCTCCCCCTGTCTCCCTGCAGAAGCAAATAGAGTTAAAAGAGGCCATGAGGGTGGAGTGGTGGCAGGCACATCCCCGGGGAGCCCCGCTCCAGCCAGCCTTCCTCCCAGGATGTGTCTCCCCTTCTCGGCTCAAATCTCTCAGGAGTCAGGCCCGACCCTCCAAAGAGGGACTGAGGAGGTGACTGCAAATTGAAATGAACATCCTGCTGAAAGGAATTCAGAGCAGTGATAAATAGCTTCATGGGGCCCTGGCATGCTGCAGACAGCAGAGGACTCTCTCTTCCTGTCCTCCCCGAGTATAAATTACAGAGAAATATGAGTTCCTCGTCCCTCCCTCCTCCTAACCCAGGCAGCACTTGGAAAAAGGGACAGCGACCAAGCCCAAAGAGGAGGGGAAGGATGGCCCAAATTGGAGGGAATCTCATTAAAATATGGTTCTCGCGAGCTAGTCAATCACTAATTGACTTTTCCTCCTCACTTTAATTTTGACGCTGGTGTCTTGATTAATGAACTCTGTCACCAAAGCCTCAGGGTGCCACAGAAGAACTCACCAGGAGTTTATTCTCTATGTTCCAGCCAATTTGACAGGTAGGCTCTCCCCGGCCAGCTCCATGGGTAATGTCCTGAGCCCAGCTTGGTCCCTCCAGGACACACCAAGACACACCACTCGCTGGCTACAGGGCCCAGCCAGCAAGAGGCCAGGAAGCCCAGACTGTTGCTCTCCTCCTCTGACAGCATAATCAATTCCCTTCCCTCTGAGTCCTCATATGTATAGGAAGTCCATCACGGAAGCCGTGGCCAGAGAGAGGGGTGGATCGCCAGTGTTGTTTCTGGATACCCTTCCTGGGAAGTCATGTGATCACAGGCTCATTCAGCCCCACAGGCATCTTACGGGTTTTAAAGGATGGGGCCCACCTACAAACTATTTATGATTCTGGTGAAACAGGTGTGGTATTCTCATAAAAACAAGACCCGAGACTCGGTACGCCAAAGACTATCTCCCTGTGGGGAAGTTAGTTGTCTGGGATGTCATAGCCACACTTCCTCACCTCTGGGACCCTCTGGCATGTGTGAGATATGCGCTGGGGAACCGGTGCGGAGCCACCATCAGGCGAAGCTTAGGGAGGAGGAGAGAAAGGTCTAAGTTCTGCTCTGGATGACCTTCTCCATCCCCTCCCCTGGAACGGAGGGACAAAGCAGCAGCAGACGATGTGAGGGGTGGGACAATCCTGTTCCCTCTACCCCATGGAGGAAGAAGATGGATCCATGCTGGTTAAACTGGTTGGGGCCACCCACCCCAATGGTGGACTGGGCCTGCCCTCTGATCTACACTGCACTGGGGACACATAAGTCACCATTGTTTCTGCTTCCTCCAGCGAGCCTACAGAAGATCTCAATTTGGGGCATGGAATCCAACCTCAGAAGCAATATGGTGCCGTTTTCTTTTTATTTTCCAACTTCCATCTTACACATCTTTCTCCAGGAGACTCATGGGAGGAAATGCTGTGGTCTTGGGCAGTATCTGGGTATTCCTGGGTCTCCTGTCCAAAGACCACCCAGGAATTCCTGGCACCCTCTGCAAATGGAGAGGCTGGGAAGCCAGGCTAGGCCAAGTCACCCACCCAGCCCACCTGCAGAGGCCCTGGCCAGATGATATTTTCAAGGCTCTGCCCCAATGGAACTTCCTTGCCATGTCTCAATATCCAGGACACACTTTTCTAGATTGCCCAGTTTCTTGTATCTCCTTTTTCCATTCTTGATCTAGTCTTTAACCAACTTTGGCAACCGAAACTCATTTCCCTCTGTTAAAGCAAAATTTAAAAAAAAGAATGGCTTCCTGTAGCACTCTGAATAAAACCTCACCTCCTCGCTGTAGCCTGAATGGTGGATTTATGGTACTGTTGATCTGGACCTCTGCTGCCCCTGTCCGTGGGGCGATGCACAGCCCTACCCCATGACATCACACTTGGTCCTGGAATTCACTTCCACTTCGGTGCAGGAACTTTAAGGTCATTGCATGGTCCTCTGCTTTCTCTCTTCCCTCTTCCCAGACACCAAAGTGGTTCCTTCTCCCAGAGTCCTAGTGTGGAGATGATGAGTGTCCCACCCACATGGACATGCAGCACGAAGGAGAAGTCAATCTTGTCACTGTGTACTGCTGAAATTCAAGGTCCACGTGTCACCCAAGTGACACATTCTATGACGTGACCTCACCCCCGACCACTCCTCCATCCCTACATCCTACCTGCCATCTCCTTGCCTGCTCCACACCAGACATGCCAACCTGCTTCCTCTGAACACACCGAGTCTGCTCTCATCTCAGAGGCTTCGCATGTGTTGTTCCCTCTGCCTGGAATACCTTTCCCTGCGATGCTCACATGGATACCTCTTTCTCATCTTTCAGAGATTGTCTCCAATGTGTCCTTCTTAAGAAAGGCCTCCCCTGAGCCCATGTCTAGGGTAACCCCCCGTCACTCCCTGTTCTGCTTTCTTTTGCTTTCGTGAATGAGTTTGTTCTGTTTTCTCTTGTTGGAAAGATACTCCATGAGAGCAGAGACCATAGTCACTGCTGTATCTCCAGACATCAGAAAGTCACCTGGCACATGCGAATAAGAAGTGTTTGTGTGATGAATAAACGCGCCTCACTCCTAAGCCTTGAACCCATTTTCAGTCTCCAACTGGACACGTTTTTCTGGAAATTCTCACACTCAACAGATCTGAAGCAGAATTTCCAATTCTGTCCTCTCTTCCCTTACCCCCACCTCCTGCTCATCCTGTGGACCCTGATGAGCACCACCCTCTGGAGATCCCAGGGGCACGTCCCCCTCGCCTACCTCGCCCCTCCCGCCTCCACCCTTCCCCCGCCCTCCATCAGTCCCCAGGCTGATTGTCTCTGTAATTCCCTCTGCGGTCTGCTTCATCTTCATTCCATGCACCTGCCCTCACTCAGCCCCTCATCATCCCTTGCCTGGATTAGCGCAATCTTCGCCGAACAAGGCTCCTCGTTTCCAATTTTCTTCCCCCCATCTGTGCCGCACACTGCCACCAGAATTATCGTTGTAAAATCTAATCATGTCACTCCCCTGTTTAGAAGGATTTCAGAGGCGCTCCAGGATAAAGCTTAACTCCTTGGAGACCATGCCATACCTTGGCATCTGGCTCCGGTCGGCTCCCTGCGTCCTTCTTTCCACGCCCTCCCCATGCCCAGCCAGCCCCTGGAGGGGCACCCAGGCAGGGTAGCGACTCCCACATGGGTTTGCACCCATTGTTCCCTCTCCCTGAGATGCACCCTCCCTGCCAACCCCTGCCCTACCCCAAACACACACACACACACACACACACACACACACACACCCTGTGCACACACCACACTGTACATACCACATGCATGCACACACCACATGCACACACCACACGCACACTCCAGAGAAACCTAATGAGCGCTTCCCCTGCCTCGCAGTCTGAGTCATCCAGGTTTCTTCACCCCCTCTTCATAGCCTCTCCTGGTCCTCTCCCACCTCCTCCTATGAAAATAAAACTACCTGTCATTATGAGCACCACCCTTCCCTCGCCTGCAACGTTTCATGCAAACCTCTCTCCTGAGACTTGTCACATGCCTTGATATGGGTTTGTTTCCTCCACAAGGGCTCACACAACCTTCTGATGGAGTCCCCAGCAAACCTCACAGTACCCAGAGGACAGATAGTATGTGCACGATGAATCCTGCTTCCATGGATGGTTGGGTAGAATAGATGACATTCAGTACACGAGGGTCATTGCGGGCTAATTGTGTGCCAGGTGAGAGCACAGGCTGGCTTCTTGGTCATGTCAACATGACCAGGAAGAGGAATGCAAATGAAGTTGGCAGCGTCAGCTCTGTCCCAGTAAAACTGCCCTGCCAAGTGGACACTCGCCTGGTCCAAGAGGAAGAGGGTCCGGAGTTTCAGGAGGCCTGTGGGCATACTCAGCCACAGTCCTCACCTGCTCTTTGACCTCAGGTGCAGTCCTTGAACTCTGGCCCAGGCACGCTCATCCGTCATGGATATAGCTTTTTCCCACAAGAAAGGGCTGTGCTAATGTTCCCATTCTACATATTCTAAAAGAGGAATTCAGTGATGTCTCAACACCACGCAGCTAGTAAGTGGCAAAGTTAGAGCTGGAACCCGGGGTCTCTTCTAAACTCCATGCCCTCCTCAAGACTTGCCCTCCAATGAGAGTGTTCATAAGATGGTCCCTTTTCTCCACAGCCATGCCAGCACCTGTTGTCAGACTGGGTTAGTTCACTACCAGGGGGAGAGAGGGCCGCATAGAAGCCCAAACGTCACCTGCATGCAGCCTGCTTATGTTGCAAACCCTCACTTATAGTCCTCAACTCTAAAACAAAATAAAATAAAAAGATGATTCGGTTCCCACTGCCTCCGAGCACTCCAGTTTCAATACTCTTTTCACCTGATGACCCTTAATCACTCTTCCCACCTCATAGACCCCCAGTGAGTGCACCTGTTGGGCAGTGCCTCTGGGAGAGTGGGCCAAGGACCCCCGCTTCTCACCTTGGAAATGGCCTCCCCCAAGCAGGGGGCAGTGAGATGCTCAGCACAGCCCCACAGAAGCCCACACGGTCATTTTAGATGAACTAGACTCTGCCTTGATGCTGTGGGAGGCTGGAAATCACCCTTCCACCTGCCTGCTTATTTCTTAAATGCAGTTCTTCACAGTAATGATGGCACCCACGGGGGCGGGAGAAAAGAGATTTAGGTTGAGAGTTGGTTTCATGTCACCTAAAAGGATTATTTTATACCATCAGAAAGATAATTCCCCTCCTACTGGGAGAGGATGGATTAGGTCTTTCCTTCAGATGGTACTTTATGAAAAGATTATTTAAAGATTATAGGACAAAATGGATGCAGCTGACAACATCTGCTGGGGCCAGGGTTTGGGGGCTGCCTGTGAAACAGTCATTCCTTATGCAATTAGTAGACTGCTTGCTTTGGTGCTAATCCAGAAGCCATCTGCACACAAGTGTCCACACCACCCTGTGGTGGAGTGTCCTTCCCCATCTCCTGCCATCGTTGACTAAGAGTGGCACAGAATGCCACCACCTCCAGAATCTTTCCTGATCTCTCCACCCAGGGACGGTCACGCTTCCTCTGAATTCATGCCTCTCTCCAAGATCTCATCACACCCTGCTTCATCAAGAGCTCTATCTACCAGTCCCTTCTCTCCCCTGGACCCATCACTTCTTCCTGTGTCATCACTCAGCCCCCATCAGGCCTTGCACAGAGTGAGTAACAAGATCTGGCAAGCCCTCTCCATGTCCCACTGGCCTCAGCCTCCACCCAGGCAGGAAGGGGCAGCTGGGCAGGGGCTCTGCGGATCTGAATCGCCATATTGTTGTTGGCCACGTGGGGGCGTCGGGACTGATGAGCACGTGGTGCCATCTGCCTGCAGGAAACCCCACCGTCCTCAGCATCCTGGGCAGGCACCTGGGATTCAAGCCGTGCCCTTGTTTCATGGTGAAGCCGTTTTGGGAGAAGCACTGTGAAACGATTCTGGACAGCTGCTCTGAAAAGTTCTTGGGCATGGAACAGTGGGAGCAAGTCTAACCTTGCTCAGAGTTGCAGAAAGCTATCTTCTGAATCTGCAGAAGTTTGTGACTGGGACGCACACTTGTTCATAGCAGCGCTGTCCTGATGGCTGCTGGCCCTCCCCATCAGCTCTCTCCCAACCAGTTCCGTGCCTCATACCCTTCCTGGAATCCAAAGTCAGCACACAGATACTCCTCCCCTCACCCTTTTCCATCCCATGAATTCTCCCTCCCTTCTTCTAGACTCAGCTCAGACGTCACCTCCCCTATGAAGCCTTCCCTGGTGCTTCAAGGAGGATTCAAGGCATTCTTATTTTCCTAGTATTCATTGTCTGAGTATCTACGAGGTATAGAGATGCCAAATTCGCCATCACCTGAAAATATCTACTAATGAAAGGCCATTCGTTACAAGGACTCAGTCAACAAACACGTATTGGGTGCTCATTTGCCACAGGCCCTGATCTCTGCACTTGGAATAGACAACAAACCAAACATGCGAGTGTCCTTACCCCTGTGGGGCTTGCATTCTAGAGAAGATGGGGAGGAGGGACGTGGCTACGCAGTAAACGCTGCAAGAAGCAAATAACATTTCAGAAGTTGAGAGGTGCATGGAAAAGGAAAATAGTGGGACAGGATAAAATGATGGAGAACGTGAGGGAGGTGAGGAAGGAGGTGGTCATGACTGGCTACATCAAGAACGTGACTCATGCGTGTTTACTGCAGCACTACTCACATTAGCAAAAGCATGGAACCAACCCAGATGCCCATTAAAAATGGACTGGATAAGTAAAATGTGGTACATATACATGATGGAATATTATGTAGCCATAAAGAAGGACAGAACCATGGCATTCACAGCAACGTGACGCCATCATTGTAAGTGAACTATTGCAGAAACAAAGAACTGAATGCCCCATGATCTCACTCAGAAGCAGGCCCTGATCACTGGGCACACAAGCACAAGGGTGGGAACAGCAGACACTGGACACCGCTAGGGGAGGGAGGGAGGGAGGAAGAATAGGGCCACACAGCTACATACTGGGTACCAGGTCCAGGTCCACCACTGGGGGAAAGAGTGCTCGCTGGATGCCCAAACCTCACCTGCACACAGTTAACTTATGCAGCATCCTCACATGGACCCCACAACTATATAATGGAAGGGAGGAAGGAAGGAAGGAAAGAAGGAAGGAAGGAAGGAAGGAAGGAAGGAAGGAAGGAAGAAGGAAGGAAGATGTGATTCAACCAAAGGCTGAAAGGGACAGAGGAGGAGTCAAGCCGATTTCTGCAGGAAGAGCGTTTTCTGCAGGGAACAGTTACAGCAGGCAGAAGCAGATGGTGGCCAGGGGCCATATCCAACCAGCCACTCACTTTTGGATGACTCACCAGCTAAGACTTTCCTTACATTTTTTTAATGGTTGGAAAAAATGAAGAGTACTGTTTCATGACATATGAAAATTACATGAAATTCTCATTTCAATGTCTGTAAATAAAGTTGTATTGGAACACAGCAGCATGCATTTGTTTACATATGGTCTGTGGCTGCTTTCACACTGCAACCACATTACCGGACATTCTCCATCATTTCACTCTGTGAAAGAGACTACATGGCCCTCAAAACCTAAAATATTTACTATCTGGCCCTTTACAGAAAAAGTGTACAGCAAAGGCCCTAGGGCAGGAGCCAGAACAAAAGGAGACAAGCACTGCTAGAGTGAAGGGAGGACACTGCGGGAATGAGCTGAGTAATGCAAGCGAATAGCAGAAGGTCTGATAGGCATCTGGTCTTAACTCAGGATGGGGAGCCATTTCAGAAATCTGGCTGGAGGAGTCACATTGCAGGGTTCTGATTGGAGGAGGAGTCTCACTACAGGATTCTGGTTGGAGGAGGAGACATTGCAGGATTCTGGTTGGAGGAGTCACATTGCAGGATTCTGATTGGAAGAGGAGTCACACAGCAGGATTCTGATTGGAGGAGTCACATTTCAGGGTTCTGATTGGAGAAGGAGTCTTACTACAGGATTCTGATTGGAGGAGTGACTTGTGTTTTTCCAAAATGGCCATGGCCACTTAGTTGGGAACAGGCCATTTTCATAGGGAGCTACTGCCACTATTCAGGAGAAAAAGGATAGTGGTTCAGACCAGGTGTAGGTGATAAGAGGCAGTCTGATTCTGTGCCTATTTTAAACATAGAGCAAACAGGATTTCCTAATGGATTGAATGTAGGATGTGAGATGGAGAGCAAGGTCAAGGAGGACCTCAAGACTTGGGCATAAGCAATTGAAAAGTGGGACCAGCATAGAGTTCCATTTCCACCATGATAGGTTTGAAGTGCCCAATAGACAGGTTAGCAGTGATGTTGAGTGGCAGTTACATACATGAATCTGGAGTTCAGAAGAGACCTCTAACTAGAGATATAAATCTGGGAGTTGTAGGTATATAAATGGCATTTTGATCTCTAAGGAAGCGCACATAGAAAGAGCAAGAGAAGAGGACCAAGGATTGAGCCTTGGACATTCCAGCTTAAAGAAGTCAGAGAGAAAGTGGAGGAAGCAGCAGAGAAGATGAAATAGTGTCCAGGGAAGAGGGTGAAACCAGACCAGAGAGCTGTCTGGAAGCCAGGGGAGAAGCTGCATCCACCCCGCAGACCTATACAGGTAGAGAGGCGGGTCAAGGAGGAGAGGTCACCTGTGTCAAATGCTGCTGCCATGTGGAGTGCGAGCATCACTGCGTGGAGCATCATCGAGATCGTGAATGAAGTTCTCCAAGAACAGGTTGGTAGAGAGACTGGGGTGAGAACTGATTGAATTTGAGAGGGACCAAGGAAAAGTGAGATTGGGGCAGCGGGTCTGGGTAGTCCTTTTGAGAAGATTTGCTGAACCAAGAAAAAGAGCATCAGCTGGAGAGGAAGGGTGAGCTGGTGAGAACAATCTCGTGGAGCGAAAACATCCATGCCAGTGAGAAGTGAGGGTTTCTGCCAGAGCAGGGGAGGCTGGAAGGAGCCAGCATGTCCATGAAGAGACCATGAAAAGTTGTCACTGTGCCCTGTGCAATTCTAGCGCCCTTCCGTATTCATGCTCACCGCAAAGCTCCTCGGTTCAAACTTACTAATTTATTCATTCTCTCAATTGATGTCCACGGATTGCCCTCTGTGTACCTGGTCTGTCCAGGGTACTCAGGGTACACACTGGAGAGCAAGTCTGACAGTCTCTGTTTTCTCATAGGTTACATTCTAATGAAGGAGGCTTGTAGGGTGACTGAATACCCTGTGTCCAGCTGGCTCAGAAAACAAGGAAGGACATTCAATGACTCATCAACTGAAAGTCCAGATGAGAGTTCACTGTTGTGCAATTATTCCAGCCTTAATCAAAATGCACTACCACTGTCTACTTACCTATCCCTACACTGACAGTGATCTTCTTTAAAAGTGTAATATTCATAACCCTAACACCTACTACAGTTTCCGACACAGGGAAGAAACATTTAAAATGTGTGAGTGAATATATAAAGCCCAAGAGACAGAGAAAATCCTCTCTTGAAATTCCTCCATCATATTCACCCATGTGAGCTCCTAAGCTACACTCTTCAAATGCGAAACTTCCCTGTGATGTCTAATACCTCTGCGTAAACCGTTATCCACACCGAAGTATGAATTCGTTTCCTTGGATACTTTTATTTTGACAACAGCTGGGATTGATTATCCTTATCAATGGAATTTTTCTATGAAGCAGAATGAAGCAGAGATCTGGGAAGGATAATTTGGAAACTCAGGCACCACCAGATAACACAGGACTGGTGCCCTGATCCAGTGGTTGGTCCTAGTGACAGCATGAGAACACTAAATATAACTGGAGAGTTGGAGGGGGTTTGGGACAGAGGGAGAGAACATAAGGGGTTTGGAGGGAGAAAAGAAGTGAAGGGTGCCTGGGGCAGGGCCACTGGGGACCCCTTGGACTGCACAGCTGACTCGATGGGGGCCTGAGGCTGATTGTCCTGAACTACCTCCCAAGCCACCAGAGGTTTCCTGACACAAGTCCAAGCCCTCTCCGGCTTTCAGGAAACGAAGCTTCTCATGACACATTGGTCTTTTCAGTTGTTTTAATGAGGAGGCTGTCTGTCTCTGGCTGATTTCTCAGTTGTCCACACTTCCTAGAAGTGTGCATGCTTGGCCTCATGCAAAAGCTGCTAGTGTCTACGTGGTGCATGCTCTGTGTTTCTGAAGACAGGTTGTAGAGGGAGAAAAACCAAGAAAGCAGTGTTTAAAACAGGCTGGGAAGTCGGGAAGCTGGTACTTGATCTTACTCTTATTTCTGACCAATGTTCTTGCTTTAAACAAAATTAAATAAGAATAAGCAGTTTAAAGCAAGTGGAATAGTTTTTAAGTGATACCTTCTGGGCTTGTATGTAGAGTTAACTTACAAACTGAAATCTCATCATGACACTGATTCCCATACAAAACCATGTCACCTGGACCCATCTGAGCAGGGGTTAACTGCTGAGGCCACCCAAGGAGCTCACTATGCTTGGAATTCCACCCTTTGTGGTCACATTGCTTGGGTACCCAGGAAGGCTACATTGTAGCTGATGAGGTACAGCAACAGATCACAATCAGAAGACCTCACTGGGTCCCAGGCGGCCCAACCGTCACGACTCATGTGACCTTCGGCCCAAGCTGAATTCCCAGAGTCCGGGGGGGTTTTCCTGAATTTTTGTTATTGTGATAAAATATATGTAACATAATATTTATCATGAACATTTAACTGCTCATAAGTGTACAATTCATTGGCATTAAATACATTCACAATATTGAATTATCATCATTACAACATATACCTGAAACTTTTTTTATCATCCAACAAGAACCCTGCATCCGTTCAGCAATAACTCCCCATTGCCCCTTCCGTGACCTGTGTTAACCTCTATCCGACTTTCTGTCCCTGAATTTGCCTATTCTAGGTAACTCACATAAGTAGTTTCACATAGTGTTTGTCCCTTTGTGTTTTACCTTTCTTTACTTGGCAGAATGTCCTCGAGACCCACCCATGTTGTGACATGTGTCAGACCTTCCTTCCTGTCTGTGGCTGAATCCATTCCGTGTATGGACATGCCATGTTTGGTCTGTCCGTTCATCTGTTAGAGGACACTTGGGCTGTGGGTTTTGCCTGACTCTTCCAAATCATGCTGCTGTGAACATCGGTGTACAAGTCTCTGTTCAAGTCTCTGCTTTCTGCTCTTTTGGCCGTCTGCCCAGGTGGAATGTCTGGGTCATGTGGTAACCCTATCTTTAACCTTTTGAGAAACTGCCAGCCTGCCTTCTATCCGGGTTGCACCATTGTATATTCCCTCTGCAATGCACGAGGATTCCAATGTCTTCATATTCTCTCTTCAACACTGATTTTCTATTTTTTGTGGCTGTTGTTGTTTTTGCAATCATCCTAGTAGGGGTGGAGTGCCATCTTACTGTGTTTTGATTTGCATTTCTCTAATAACTAGCCATAGTGAACATCTTTTCTGAGTCCAGTTTGTTTTTTAATCTAAAAAACAAGGATAACAAATACCTGTCCTGCTTGCCTCAGGAATTGATGAGAAGGGACACAAGGGATAGGAACAGACTTGACTATGCTCTGTGCACATTATTAATCGGGTGATGCTTTTACACGAGGCACTGATGCGTGCCTTTTTTCAGGTTACACAGAGTCTGGCTGAATGAGAAGGCAGCTAGATATGGTTTTCACTGGACAGTCGTGACCGCTTCCACAATGTCGATTACTGAGGGAGTGGACACTGACGATCACCTCTCACTTGGGTGCCCAGCTGTTTCTGGGGCTCCGAGGCCAAATGTAGGGTGCTGCCTGCATCCCTCCACTGCCACTCTGATGCTCAGGAGTGGAGTGGGGTCTGCAAAGGATTTTGGAATTCCTCCAGGCACACCTGTGGCTTGAGATGTTTTAAGCCATGATTATCGATCTAACACTCTGGCTATGTGAACCGATAAGAATTTTACGTTCTGGTTTATGAGGCTCTAGTAACAGTAACGATGCGAACTTCCCTGTCTATAGCTCACTCAGAAGCTCAGAAATCTGTGGGATGCTACCAGGCAAGTGTTTCTGGAAATACACACCCAGAAGAAACCGCCTGTGAGCACCCCATGTCAGAGAACCTCATGGCACTTCTATGGATAGAAAAGTGGAGAGTTTCTCTCTCCACTGTTCTGGACACCCGAGGACCTGAGCAGGGCTAGGTGTGCCCTGACCTCAAGAACCCTTCAAGGGAGCTGGCTCACAGCCTCTGTCCACTCACTTCCTTACCTACAGACCCCACTGTTGGCCTATAATCCCTGCTCTCCCCCCACTTGGGCTCCTCTGATCTCCCCCCACCCCACCCCCCACTCACACATTCTCCTCCCCCTAATGTGATCTCCAGCCTAGAGTAACCAGCCAGGAATACAACAGGGAAGTGCAAACGCCAAGATCACAGGTTCCAAAGTCAAAATAACCTGAGCTTCAGTGGCAATGGCACTATGACACCCTGTGTGACCTTGGCCCTGTGGCTGGACCTTCACAAGCCTCCATCTTCCCAAGCATGAACTGGGGATAAAGATGGCTTTTATGGAGTCATCGTGAGAATTAAAGGCCATGGTGCGTGGGACATATGGAAGACCACAACTGCTATGTGGCAGGGGTCAGCAGGTGTCACCTGAACTTATGTTCATCCTCTTCCCTTCCATTTGCTCCATGATGCTAACATCTCAAGGTCCCCCCATCCCATGCCAGTCGTCTGTAAGAGCCTCCTCATTCTGCTCCTGCCTCCCTAAGCTGAGCCTGCACAGAGCAGACGGGATGGACTTGGTTGTGTCTGTCCTGCCCTCCCAGCTTGCTAGAATCCTGCCAGCCCACTCACCATGCCCCTGCCTAGCCCTGCCCAACTCCCCAGCCTCTGCCCACCTGCCCTGGCTACCTTGCTCTCCCAGGGACACAATTACACATCTCTCCACGGCCCTTGCACCTGCTGCCTGCAGGGTCTCCATGTGTCTCTGTTCAAAGCCACCTTGTTGTCCTTCCGGGTCCACTTCATCTAAAACCCATCAGCGCCCCTCCCCCATGGCACTCTCTGCCGCCCCACCCTGCTTTTATTTCTTCCTGGTGCTTACATCATGTGACATTATGCTAGTTACATGTGTATCTGTTAATTATCCATCTAGCAATTGCCGCCTACAAATACTCCCTGTCTCTTTAGCCTGCTTTATTTGTCTTCATAGAACTTACCATCTCTGGGCAATGTTTTCATTCATTCATTCATTCATTCATTTTAGAGCTGTGGGGTACAAGTAAGAATTTGCTACATAAGCATGTTGTGTGCGGGTGAAGTTTGGGCATCTAGCTGGCCCTCATTCCCTTTGGTAGTGGACCAGGTACCCACTGTGTTGCCACATGCCCCCTCTGTCCTCCCTCCATTCCCTAGCAGTGTCCAGCGACTGCTGATCCCACTCTTGTGTTAATGTGACAATTGTTCAGGGTCTGCTTATGAGTGAGAACATGTGGTCTTCAGTTCTTTGCTTCTTTGATAGTTCACTTAATGGGAGGCTGAGGCAAGAGGATTGCCTGAGCCCAGGGGTTCGAGACTAGCCTGGGCAATATGGAGAGACCTTGTCTCTACAATAAATAAAAAAAATTATCTGGGCATGGTGGCACATACCTGTAGTCCCAGGCTGAGGTGGAAGGATCGCCTGAGCCCAGCAGGTCGAGGCTGCGGTAGCCATGAACGTGCCACTTTACTCCAGCCTGGGTGACAGAGTGAGACTCCAATTGAAAAAAGAATCATTTATTTTTATAAATAATTTATAGTCTGTCTCCATGAGGACACAAGCTCCCTAAGAACAGGAACCTTGCTTTATGCTCTGTTGTATCCAAGAAGCCTAAACCAGTGGTCAGTATGTAGCAGGCAGTAGAGAAAAGTTGACTGCGTCAATGCATAAGTCCACACCCACATGCAGTCTTCCTTCTGGAACACAAGTCACCTGTCTGGAGGTCCCACCTCCCTGCCTCCACATCCCAGTCACCCTGATGCGAGAAGCCAGGAGCTGGCTTTTCTCTGTGTTAGGAAGGGCCTGTCGTCTTTGGGCACCAGCAAGGCCTATTTGTTTAAAGCTGACGTGGCCATTATGGAGCAGCTGATGGGAAGAGGCACCACTTGTTGGGTGCTCTGAGTCCAGCGTGCTGCCACGGCCTTCAGACCCAGAGGCCAGCCCTGTGGAACTGCGGGCTCTTCCCAGGGGCTCCTAGCATGCAGCTTGGACCGGGACAGCCTGAGCAGACAGCAGCCAGGGACTAGAGGGCCTTTCCCTTGCCTGGGAGAGCCTGCTGCGGCGAGGCGGGCAGGGGCCACAACAGGGTTGCCTGTATTACCAGGCTCGGAACCACAATGCTGGGTGGCCCGGCCTGTCCTGACACTATGCACGAGCATGGCTCCGGTTCTGCTCTTGGGAGCATGCATAGGACTGTGGCCTCCACTCATGGCCCATCCAGCCCTTCTGCCTTCTTGATGTTGAGCCACCAGCACAATGCACTCACTCCAGTTGCCATTTTAAGCCATAAATTGCTACTTGTGTTTGGTAAAATGCATGCAACACAAAATTTCCTCCTTTAATCTTTTGAAGCGTGCAGTTCAGTGGCTTAAGCACATTGGCACTGTTGTGCACCATCACCACCGTCCATCTCCAGAACCCTTTTCTTCATCTGGCAAGTCTGCAACTTCACACCTGTCAGACCCTAATCCCCATCCCCTCCCCCATTCTTCTTTCTGTCTCTGTGAATTTGACAACTCTGGGCTCTACATAGAGTGGAATCACACAGTCATGTCCTTTTGTGGCTGGCTTATTTCATTTAGCATAATGTCCTCAAAGTTCAGCCATGCCGTAGTAGGGCCGGAATGTCCTTCCTTTGGAAGACTGGATAATATTTGACTGCATGTATGTACCACATTTGGCTTATCCATTCATGTACTAGTGGACATTTGGGTTGTTTCTTTTTTTGGCTATTTGATAATGCTGCTATAAGCATTGGTGTTGCACAGACCTGTTGAAGTCCCTGCCTTCAATTATTTTGGGCATGGACCCAGATGTGGGATTGCTGGATCATATGGTCAACCAATGTGCAGTAAATTTTTTTGAGGAAAAGTCATCCTGTTTTCCATAGCAGCTGCACATTTTTATCTTCCCACCAGCACTGCTGGTGGTTCCAATCTTCCTGCACCTTTGCCAACACTTGTTATTTTCTTTTTGTTTATTTGTTTGTTTGTTTATAGTGGCCATCCTAACGGGTGGGGGGTGGTTTCTCCTTGTGGTGTTGATTTGCATTTTCCAAATGATTAGTGATGTCCAGCATCTTTTCATATGTTTATGGGCCATATAAATTGCTACTTTACTTTTAAGAATAATTGCATGTAACAAAATTGCGTACAGTTTAACAACTTGCAGAAAAACAAAAGAATCTCAGTCTACCTTGGCCCCACTGAACACATCTGGTTCGATTTTGTTCTGCCAGCTTCGCAAACCTCCCTCCTTCTGTTTCAAAAGTGTCCTCCAGGCCACCTTATCACCTGCCCTGTTTGTCACCTTCTTCTCAGTCCCCATAGCATAATCCCACATCTCTTCACATGTCTTCCTGAAGGCACCTCACCAGGGCTGGCCTGTTCAACCTGCCTCTCTCGGGACCCCTTGCAGTTTCCTCATCCGCATCTTCAGCAGTGACGGCCGTTCATCTCTTCCACCAATGCCTCTTCAAGATGTCTACCCCCCACTGCCCATTTCCACTCCATTCAGTCACCCCCCCCACATCCACCCTCAGCCAAGCACATCTGCCCTTGTCCAGTTTGCTTGGCTCTGTGGTCAGACCCAGTGCCCACTTCTCTGTTCTTGGTCTCTCAGCCCTGGTTCAGGCAACAGTCTGTTCTTGACAGACATACGTCAGCCTTCCCTTGCACTTCCTTCTCCCATGCTGGTCATTTCCCAGTCTTCTTTGCACATATCTCTTTTCTACCCTACTTCCACACATGAGCATTTCCCAGGACTCAGACTGCACCTCCTTCCCACATGCCCTCTCTTTAGATGATTGTATACATTTCCACGGTTTCAAATACCCTCTATAATTTAATGACCTCTAGATGTAGGTCTGTAATCCACATCACTCCTGTGACTTCCAGATTCACATATGCAACTGACCCCTTGAAATGTCCCATTTGGAAATCTCCTAGCTGATAAAGTCAATATCTGGCCCTTGATTTTTATGCCTCAAATCCTCAGTCTTCTCCATCTCTAAAAACGCTCTCACTATTCACACAATTGCCAAAATAAGGAAGCAAGGCCTCCTTTGTAATTCCAACCTCTCTGCCTCTGATTTAGTCTATTGCCAAGACCAACAGTTTCTACCTCCATAATACTTCTTGACTCCTTCCACTTCTATTCCCTTCCTAATGCTTTGGTCCCCGCTCTCAGGATCTTTCCCGTGGATAACTGCAGTGGCCTCCTCCCTGGACGTCTCAGTCCCTGCCCTTGCACCCCTGCTATCTGAACTCACTTTCAGCTTCCTCATCCATCACCTTCAGCTGCGATGGCCATTCATCTCGTCCATCAATATCTCTTCACAATGTCTACCTCCCACTGCCCATTTCCCTGCAGTCTCTGCAGAAATCAGTTGATGAGACACCCGTCTTTAAAACTGTCATGACTTCCCATTATGCCTCAAATAAGATACAAATGTTTCACTATGGCCACTGAATCTTAAACGACCTGGCCCTTGCTTAACATGCCACACCCCTCCTGGCTACTGTCTCCTCCCTGTCCTGCAGCCACATGGCCTCCTGGTCCCTTGAGTGGACAGGTCTCTTGCCCATGAGTGAGGAATTCGTGTTCCCACCTTTCCCTTGGCTGGCTGTTTTTCATCCTTCACAACTCAGCTAAATGTTACCATTTTAAGAATGCTTTGTGAATAATTAGCTATATTTCCTATTTCTGCACTCTGGTAAGTTCTTTCATTGCCTGTATCACCATTTGCATTCAGTTGATCATTTAGAAATATTTTTTACACCTTCTTAGTGTCAGACACTATGCTGGGCCCAGGGGACACACTCGTGAACAATCTTATATAGCCCATAACCTCATGGAGCTTTTAGTGTAATATGTAAACATTTTAAAGTAATATGTAAACTTTTTTTTAAAGATCACAAGCATGGGTGTATAATTCAAGGTGACATGAATACTATGTAGACATTCCTATTTCAGAAAATAGCTAGGAAGCTAGCCTTAATGGGGAGGTGGGTGGGCTTCTGGGAAGCAATGCGTCTGCTGACATCTGAAGGACTGGGAGGGATTAACCAGGCAAGGGAAGAGGGCGGCTCTCCCGACAGCAGGAAGGACATATGCAATGACTCTTCTGCAGGATGGAGCCAAATCTTGCAAGGTCAGGTTGCTCAGACAGTAATGTGGTGGGGCTGCAGGATGAGGCTGGGGAGCTGAGCCAAGAAGTGCCATGCCAGGCCTTGTAAACCCATCGAGAGAGCTTGGTCTATCCCAGGAGGAAGAGAGCTGTTCGAAAGTTATAAGGAGGAGGCGGGAGAGAAGTGGGAAGTCACATGACCATATTTGCTTTTGTAGGTTAGAAGATGCCGACCACACTGTGGAGAAGGGTTTGGCGGAACCATAGACGAGCTGGGAAAGCAATAAGCAGGCTTGTGTTGTGGTTAGGAGAAATGATGGGAGCTTGGGTTGGAGGACCGAGAACGGAGGCAGGAAGATATCGACAGATTGGAAAGATATGCAGAAATCAAACCAGTAGGAATCTGGGAAGACTTAGATACAGAGAGTAAAGGGAGAAGAGGTTTCAAACATATGTCCAAAATTTCCAGTTGAAGAAACAGAATGGTCATGCCACTCACTGAAGAAGGGAAAACTTAAAAAGCAAGACAGAAAGGGAGAAGTAAACCAGGCAGAGGCCTCTGAGGGGCACCCTGAGTCTGGTCTTAGACATGCTTAGTTAGATGGCCTTGAGAAATGCAAGTGGAAATACACCAGAATTCTGAAAAGCAGTGGTATAGTGCATCTGGGTCACGAAGCCACAGGAAAGGTATGAGCTGAAGACATGACTTATTGTTAATTGATGTACATACCTCAGTGTGTGTGTGTGTGTGTGTGTGTGTGTGTTTTAATTTTGTGGTGGCAACTCATTGATGAGTCACAAAATCAACTGATTGGGTCCTTACCAGCCTTTTCTTCAAAATGAAATACAATGAATTGTGTTCGCAGTTGATGCCATGCCACCATCGCTCTCCAGTGTCAGCACCGCCTCTAGCTCACCAAGCTCCAGCCGGAAGGAGAAAGGAGGAGTAAGGAGGTTTCTGTACCATGGCTCATACAAAGCAGGCTGCCCACAAATCGACCAGTGGTGAATCACCCAGGAAACAACTGACTGCAAAAGCCGCTCGCAAGAGTGCATCCTCTACTGGAGGGGTGAAGAAACCTCATCGTGATAGGCCTGGTCCTGGGGCACTCCACAGCCCACTGAACTTTGGCTTCGCAAACTTCCTTTCCAGCATCTGGTGTAAGAAATTGCTCAGGACTTCACTCCCAGAGAGTGAAGTGAAGCACAGGAGGATTCCGCACTTCCAGAGCTCAGCTACCGGTGCTTTGCAGGAGGCAAGTGAGCCTATTGGTTGGCATTTCTGAAGACACCAATCCATGCCAAATGTGTAACAATTATACCAAAGGACATCCAGTTAGCACACAGATATGTAGAGAACGTGCTTGAATCCACTATGATGGAAAATATTTCATTCTCAAAAAAAATATTTCTTCTTGTTATTGGTAGTTCTGAACATTAGATTTCACCCCCCGCCCCCATGGGGTCAAATGGTACCTAAGTATATCACTGCAAGTGGAAAAATGGAGGACAGAAACCCGGTACTGACAGTTTTTCTATTTTCATTTTGTGTGAATTTGTAATATAAAAGCAGGTATGTAAAGCATGAATGCAAGTCAAAATGTCAATGAATAAGTTTCAGCAGTTCAACTTTATAACAATTATAAATAAAGCAGCTGAATTTTTCTGGGCAACGCCAGCATTTCAATTTTTTTTAAAACAAGTAAATTTCTTATTGATGGTAACTAAATGGTGTTTGTAGCATTTTTATCATACAGTAGATTCCCTTCATTCACTATACTTTTCTGAGTTGTCCTACATGCAAGTACATGTTTTTAATGTCATCTGTCTTCTGGACTATTCCTGTAAGTTTACTATTAAAATTCATTAAGCTATAAAAAATGAAATAAAAATAGAATAGATAAGAGTTGTAAGAGATGTGTTTGATTTTTTAAAAATATATATATGCATGTATTTGGTGTTCATATAAAAATCTATTCTTACCAAAGGCCACAGCTAATAAATACAACAAGAATGCTGTGATAGAGATAGAGACCAAAGCTGTGGGTGTGGGGTCACCTGGGGTGAGTAGGTAGATTAAGGTGAGAGGAGGAGCCAGGACTAAACCTTAAGGAACCCTGGCAGCCCAGTACTGAGCAGAGTCAGATGAGCTTCAGTGGACAGTGCAGAAGTGCTGCTCACAGAAGAGACCGGGTGTGTCTGGTTCCCTGTGCCAGGGAAGAGGGTGCTCTGTAGAGATGCAGCAATCATTAGCAGCAACAGCCACAAGGTCAAGTCAGTTGGAAACTGAAAAATGTCTGCTGGATCCCCAGATACCTTAGAAAAAGTCATTGGGGTGGAATTAAGAGGAAGGACACCAGATGGTGTGACTTGTAGAGTGGGAAGTGAGGAAACTGAGGCAGGAACACAAACAACTTATGCACAAGAACCTGATGAAAAAGGAAGACAGAGAGAGTGCTTGGTGGTAGCTGGGGGAAGGGGGTCCCTGGGGGCCAGGATTGCTGCTGGGTGTTTTGTTTTTTGTGTGTGTCTCACTAGCTCAAGTTGGAAATACTTGGCAATGATTGAATGCTCATATGAACTACCTGATTGAGACAAAACTTGTTTCATGTATAGTAGAAAGAAGGAATGTGTCATAGTCACAGTTCTTAGGGGACAAGGTAAGATAAGGAAGAGCACAGGTGGGTTACTTGACCTTAGCCAAGTGAAGACTCTAGCTCTTATGTAGCGGGAGATAGATATGAGAGCCTATACGGGCAAAAAACTGACCAAGTTCCTTTTTAGTGGCTTCAATTTTACCTATGAATGGAGATTCTAGACCAATGCCATCTAATAGAGCTTTCTGTAATGATGGAAATGATACATGCCTGCACTGTACAATATAGCAGGCACCAGCCACATGTGGTGATTCAGTACTTGACATGCAGCTAATTTTCAATCATCTCTAATTTAATGAGTATAAATGTAAATAGGCACACGTGGCTGGGGTCACTATGCTGGAAAGCACAGGCTCTAGACCAAATGCATGGGTGGCAGCAGGACACAATTAGAGCATAGAAAGGGCTGAAAGTGGTCATCCCAGAGAGTGAAGTGCGACACAGGAGGATTCCAGAGGACAGTTGAGCCCTCTTCAGACATTGATGATGCATTTTTGGTGATGCCATTCACCCTGTGGCATCACTTTCTTCAGCAGTGTTCATTTTCTGTGTTCAAAGTGCAGAGAAAAGGAAAAAGTATACACACACACACACACACACACATACACACACACACACACACACACACGAGGGAACCCCCCCAAAAAACTGGAATTATCTTTTGGAGGGCAGGCCCCTTGTAGTACAGGCTTCCTCCAGGTAAGTGTTCTAGGAAGCCATCAGCATCATTGTTGTGAGAGGCTGCTGTTGGCTTCAGTGAATTTTTCTGGAGATTCTTTCAATTGTTTTTCCCATTTCATGATGGGTGATTTATGAGCACACCTGCCCACACCATGCTGAGTGCTCAGCAGCTTTTCACCAAAAACAGACCCCCATGTCCTATCCTCCCTATACACCTGATCTCACCCCAAGTAACTTTTCATGTTTCCCTGGATGAAAAAAGTCCTCAAAGGGAGAGGTTTTGCTGATGTGAAAGAGGTGAAACAAAAAAATAGCAGAAGAACTCAAAGACACCAAAATTGATTTGTTCAAAAACTGTTTTGAGCAGTGGTGTATTACATCAAATGCAGAGTATTTTGAAGATGGCTGAAGTTTAAATATTTAAGAATTCACAGTTTTTTATAAATAAATTTTGGGTTTTTTAGGTCCCCGCCCTATATATATTTGAGATAAGGAAAAGGCAGAAGGGAACTTAGGAAGTTGGTAAGAATTTCTAGAAAGCATGGGTCTGAAGCCAAAACCAGATATAAAAGTAAGCAAAACAGAAGATACCTGATGGGAAGAGAGTAGGCAGTCAATGATCCTGATGAAGATGAAGAAATGCTATAGGAGAACTAGTCGATGGACAAGCAGGAAGGGGAGGGAACATCATGGGCATTTACTTCTGCATTAAATAGGTCCTAAGCACTTAGTACATGTTAGGCTCTGTTCTAAGTACTGAAAATGTAGCAAACAAAGAGGTCAAAAATCCCTGCCTTCATGGAGTCTTAATTCTAGTTGGAGTAAGATACAAAAGGTAAAATAAGTATTGAATCAGTGATTAGGGTTTGAGAAAAAAATTAAGATGGCAAGGGAGCTAGAAATTTTCCATGGCTCAACTTTTTTGACAAGATAGCCAGGGAATGCATCACTGAGAAGGTGACATTTGAGCCAAGACTTTTTGTTTTTTGAGTTGGGGTCTCAATCTGTCACCCAGGCTGGAGTGCAGTGGCCCGCTCCCGGCCACCGCAGCCATGACCTGCTGGGCTCAGGCAATCCTGCTACCACCACCTTTCAAGTAGCTAGAACTACAGGTGCATGCCACCACAACTGGCTAATTTTTTGATTTATTGTAGAGACAAGATCGCGCCAAGTTGCCCAGGCTGGTTTCCAACCCCTGAGCTCAGGCAATCCTCTTGACTCAGCCTCCCAAAGGACTGGAACTACAGGTGCATGCCACCACATTTGGCTAATTTTTTAATTTATCGTAGAGATGAGGTCTCGTCAAGGTGCCCTGGTTGGTCTCTAACCCCTGGGGTCAGGCAATCCTCCTGCCTCAGCCTCCCAAAGGGTTGGGATGATAGGTGTGAGCCACCATGCCCGGCTGACTGAAGACCTGAGAGAAGAGAGCCAGGTAGGAACTGATGCCCCTTCACTGCCAACCACCCCCCGTCACCTGCTCTGCATCCCTAGGGACGAGCCTGTGAGCCTTTCTCCTCTGCAGTAAGCACAGTAATCAGCTTTGTCACTGGTCAGAGCGGGGAACCCTGCAGGAGGTAGGGGCTCCAGTTCTGGCATGCTCATTTGTTTGCCCTGTAGCAAGGGTGCCTTCTCCTGGCGCTTTCTTGTGGCACTGGCGTGTGGCACCTCCCCACAGGCATCTTCCCCTGGCGCCCCATCGGGAGACTTAGCAATGGAAGTCTGGCAGAGGGACACCTCTCCGTGGATGGTGTAGCTGAGTGAGCCTCCCCCTGGTGTCTCTGCAGTAGAGCGTCGGTGGCCTGGCATTCCCGACATGATCTCATGGGACCTCTGCGGCAGCATTGCAGTGAGTTCAGAGGGCTGGGACCTCCCCGTGGATGGTCTTCCTTGTGCTCTGGATGGTGGACTTCAGTGCTTCCTGCCAGCCTGGGACCTCAGTGAGCTTCTCTGGCACCCAGCGAGCCATGGACACCATCCCCTGAGGCTCTGTCTCAGTGCTAGCAGTGGTGGCTGTTCCCTGTGCCTGCTGTTCTGAAGTTCCTAAGCACTCTCTGCACCACTTACTTAGTTATCTACTTGCTCTACCCATCTCTTCCTCACTTTAGCAATCCCTGAATACTCCAATACCCTGTTAGTAACCTTTGTCTTGATTGTGCCCGTTCACACGGTCATACAGTCTGTCTCCCGATGGGACCCCACACTGATACCAGATGTGAGGGAGTGAACCAAGTGATTATCTGAAGAAACAGCACTCCAGGCAGAGGGAACAGAAATGCAGACTCTGCAAGATAATACAATCTCTGGCATATTCAAGGAAGAGTAAGGAGGTCAGCGTGAATGCAGCATAGTGACCAAGGGAGAACGTGAGAGAGCAGGCGGAGCCAAAGGAAGGAAGAAACCGTGGCAGGACATTCGACTTTACTCCACGGTGGAAAACGTCAGGACAGCCTGTTTGCTGCTCGTTTATTTTGGCAGGATCACTCTAGTGCTCTGCTAAGAATGGGCTCATGTGGGACACGCAGAGAGACGACTCAGGGAGTGACTGCAATAATCCCAGGGAAGTGTAAAGACTGAGTGTAGTAATCCCAGTGAGTGTAAAGAAAGACTAGTTAGGGGTGAATATAATAAACCCAGTAAAGAATAAAGAGAGACTAGTTAGGGGACGGCTACAAAAATCCCAGTTAGTGTCAAAAGGCTAGTCAGTGGGTGACTGTAATAATCCCAATGAAGTGTAAAGAGAGACTAGTCGGGGCGACTGCGATCATCCTAGTGAGTGTAAGAGAGACTATTTAGGGGGTGACTGTAATCATCCTGGTGAAGTGTAACAAGAGACTAGTCAGGGGGCGACTGTAATAATCCCAGTGAATGTAAAGAGAGACTAGTCAGGCTAGTCAGGGGCAAATATAATAATCCTAGTGAAGGGCAAAGGGAGATTAATCTGGGCAAATGTAATAATCCCAGTGAAGTGTAAAGAGAGACTAGTCGAGGGTGAGTGTCAAAATCCCACTGACTATAATGAGAGACTAATCAGAGGAGACTATAGTAATCCCAGTGAGTGTGAAGAGAGCCTAGTCAGGGAACGATTATAATAATCCCAGTGAGTGTTAAGAGAGACAAACCAGGTACGACCATAATAATCCCAGTGCAGTGTGAAGAGAGATTAGTCAAGGGGAGACTGCAATAATCCCAGTGAATGTAAAGAGACTAGTCAGTGGACGACTGCAATTATCCCAGTGAAAGTAAAGAAAGACTAGTCAGGGATTACAGTAATAAACCCAGTGAGTGTAAAGAGAGACTAGTCCGGGGTCGACTCTCACAATTCCAGTAAAATATGGAAACTAGTCAGGGGATGAATGTAATAATCCCACTAAAGTATAAAGAGAGACTTGTCAGGGAGTGACTGTAATAATCCCTATGAAGTGGAAAGAGAGATTAGTAGGGGACGACTGTCATAATCCCAGGGAATGTAAAAAGACAATAGTCAACAAGTGACTAATAATCCCAGTGCGTGTAAAGAGAGACTACTCAGGAATGACTGTCATAATATCAGTGAGTGAACCGTCAGGGGATGACTACAATTATCCCAGTGAATGTAGAGAGAGACTAGTCAAGGATGACAGGAATAGACCCAGTGAGACCCAGTAAAAAGAGACTGGACAGAGATGGCTGTAATAGTTCAAATGACTGTAAATATAGACTAGTCAGAGATGACTACAATTATCCCAGTGAATGTAGAGAGACTAGTCAGGGGGCGACTGTAATAATCCCTATGAATGTCACGGCAGCTTGCCCCCAGATGTGAGCAGTGGTATTGCTGAGAGGTTGTTGAATCCTAGCTCAACTTTGAAGGAAGAGAATCACTAGAACTTTTCTGATAGAGTCATCTTTGGGGTATGAATTTTTGGAGGAATCAAAGTCTAATTATGGGATTGATTCTGAGAGACTGAAATGACAGAGTTTACCTTCAGTTGAGATGGAGAGTCCACGGGTGCAGCAAGTTTCAGGGGAGGATTCCTAGCCCGGGTCTCACCTTGCCCCTAGAGGTGACTTTTAGGGCTATTTCGAGGCCATGGGAGCAAGGAGCTTTAAAGAGAGTCAGGGCCAGAGATAAAAACTGTTGAGTCATCAGCATACGGATGGCTTCTTGGTCCTTTCCTCCTACTTTGGGTAATACCGCAGACTGGGTAACTTATAAAGAACAGAAGTGTATGTATCACCATTCTGGAGTCCGGAAGGTGCAAAATCCAGCTGCCAGCAGGTTTGGTGTCCATGGGGGCAAGTCTCTGTTCTCAAGATGGCACCTTGAGTGCTGTGTTCTCACACAGCAGAAGGTGGGATGGCAACAAGGGACCTACCTAGTTCTGTTAATACCAAGATCTCTTGTAAGCATACTTACCCCAGCCACAAGGGCTCTGCCTCTTAACATTGGGTCTTCAGTTCCAACGTAAGAATTTCAGAAGGACACATACATTCAAACCATTAGCAGACAGGATTTAAAGTCAAGGAGTTAGATGAGATGCCAGAAGCATGGGATTAGAAAGAGAAGAGGTCTGAGCACTGGGCCCTGGGGCATCCCAAGGTTCAGAGGGCAGGAAGGTTCAAACGCCAGCAGGGCAGACTGACAGGACAGGGAGGAAGAAGGAGAGCTGGGGGATGCCAGGAAAAACATGTGTCCAGGTGTCCAGAGCAAAGAACCAAGTTAAGCCCAGCTGGATCTGGGAGATCTGGTTAGGTGAGAACTGAGAATCGCCATCGAAATGGCAACCGGGACACCGCCAGTGACCTTGGAAAGATTTGCTCCTGCAGGTGGAAAAGGCTCATGAGAGAAAGGAAGATACTAGAACCAGTATTGGCAACTTTCCCAGAAGTTTTGTTGTAAAAAAGAAGGAACAAATGCGGTGCTTGCTGGAGAGAAGAAACCGAGAGTTGGTTTTGAGGGTTTTTAATGAAGAAACGGTAACATGTGTGAATACTGTTGTACACGTGCAGCCTCATGCAAGAGTAAAGTGGACAGAGGACCTCCGAATCAGTAACCCCAGAGAGAATGGCAGAACTGTGGTAAAGACAACGGTGGTAGGAGAGGGGCTGGGCCAGGGCCTCAGTGGAAGATTCATCTAAAGCTAAAGCGAGTCAGAAAGAAGTCAGGCCTTGGGCCAGCGGGTAGTGGGCCGGCGGGAGTTTTCTAACATGCTCTGCAGATAGTGTTGATTTTCTCAGTGAACTAGGGAGAAAGCTCATGGCAGGGGGGAGGGTGATGGGATGCCAGAAGGCTGAGAAGGGGAAGGAAGCCCAGCACAGTGGTCTAAGTGAAAGGGGACGGGTGGGCCAGGAACGGGCAAGGTCATTGTCGGGCAGCACCAGGGCCCCACATAAGCTGAGGATCAAACATTGAAAGTCATTTGGTGCCAGTGGCTCACGCCTGTCATCCCAACACTTTGGGAGGCCAAAATGAGAGGATTGCCTGAGCCCAGGGCTTCAAAACCAGCCCCCCTCATCTCTAAAATAAATTTTAAAAATTAGCCAGGCATGGTGGTGCTTGCCTGTAGTCCGAGCTACTTGGGAGGCTGAGGTGGGAGGATCACCTGAGTCCAACAGGGTGAAGCTGTGAGCCATGATTGTGCCACTGCATTCCAGCCTGGGCGACAGAGTGAGACTCTGACTCACAAATAAGCAAATTAATTAGTTAAAGTCATTTTGGCAAGTAGGAGTTTCAACCAGCAATTTCAAAGGAGGGGAAGATTCAGAGGATGCCGCCTACCACCTATTCCTGTGCGAATGGATGGTTGAGGTGGAATGAGGGATCCTTAGAGCCTGTGGCTTTGCGTACCGGTTAGGCTCCAAGGCAGGAACCATGTCTCTTTTTACCACCATGTATGAGGCCATGCTGGGTACCTGCCATGAAGTAGGTGTTCAATAAACATTTGATAAAGTACAAATATTTTACCAATTGCAAAGTGTTTAATGCATGACATTCTGTCTCTCCATAAGTCCCCGTCCTTGGTCTTCTCCGCTGACTCTTAAAGATACTTACAAGTTCAACTGCACATTGAAAAACGTCTGCATGTGTGGATAATGACAGCTGTTTATCAGAGGAGGAGCCAGAAGACCTGTATTCTGTGTAGAGGTAGGAAAGAGGCTGTTCATCCTGGCCCCTTCTTTAAGAATAATGCAAAACCCTTCTTTTTATCAAGATGAAATTCACAGTTCTTCTCTCCTCTCATCTTGAGAACAATCCTGAGAGATGCTATCATTCCCATTTCACAGATGAGGGAAGGGGACAGTGACTTTCCCAGGTCACAGAGCTAGTTAGTAGTTGAAACAGCCATGCCTGACCCCCACCCCAAGCTGCACTGGCTGTTGACCTTAGAAGGTCATGTGATTTTGCTGTTTCATATGACTCCATTGTCCCTTTAAACTTCTGATCCTTCACCAGTATCGGCCCCTACAATCCCTTTCTCCCTCTTCCAGCCTCCCACCTGTGGCATGTCTCAGGCCCGGGTACAGGAGTTAGAAAACATCCCTCTCTCACTCCAAATCTCAAGAACAGGGTTGAGGAAGAATTAGCAGGACACATGTACATATGACAAGTCAGTGGCTCCAACCCCAGCCAGTCACAACTCAAGGATTTTTAGAAGAAGCCGAGCTTCTCAGATGCACCCTGGGTCACCTGGCCCCAGCTCCTGCCTCCATCCCAGGTGTGAGCACTTATCAACATCTGTTCCTTCCCTGAAGCTTGTCCTAAACACTTCTCCCTGCTCACTGCATGGTCATAAGGAGTGGAGGCGCTGCAGTGGCCACCCCACATAGTACCACGTTTGCTATTTTACAGCGAAAACACTGCAGCGGCTTCTCTTGTCCATGACAGTTCTAGTATGTCTTCCTTTTCTTTTCTCTCTTCTTTCTCTAATAAACTTTTGTTGAAGGAGAGAGAGAGAATAGAGGAGAGAGAAAGAGAAAGGAAAGAAAGAAAAGAAAGAAAGAAAGAAAGAAAACACTGAAAAACGGTATTTTTATCCATTTTATACATGAAGAAACAGGTTCACGGAGCAGTTATGACTTGCTCAAGGTCACTCAGTCAGTAACTGGCAGGGCTAGGAATGGAACCCAGGTCTGAATCCAAAGCCCTCACTGTAACAGCTATTTCACAGTCTCCCATTTCCCTGCTGGAGAGCAGGTCAGCAGTCATTTCTAGGTCAAAAAGCCCATGTGAACGACCATCTCTAGCCTTCATAGAAAGCATGGAAGAGCCAGGATCCTCGGAAGCCACATCCCAACCCAGACTTGCCAGGAGAGAAGATCTTCCTCAGCAGGGCAGGTCACCAGCTGGGATAAGCGACTGAAACGCTGTGCCAGCCACTTAGGGAAGGAGGGGAAAGGCAGAGGAGGGAAGGCCCATGTTACTGTGGGCCCGGTGCCGTGGGCCAGGACCATGGTGAGGAAGGCAGAATACAGGAACTGGAATCCCCAAAAGGGAAGGGATGCTCCCCTTCTCTCCTCCAGTGAGCTCCCATCACTTTCTGTCCTTACCCCCTATGCTGCTTTTGCTACCATTGATCTACTGCCTGCCTACCCTGTTCCTCCTGGGTTCATGACCATTCCAACAAGCATTCCACTCCCTCTCCATGGTCTTGCCATGACTTGGTGACTACCTGGATCATTCTTCTCTGAGTGGGCTACAATTCAAAATTGAGCTGGCAAAGGGCAGGAAGCTGATGGGATAGACCAGGAGAGGGAAGCTTCCTTGGCAGGACGACGGAGGACCCTGATGGGCTGCCATCCTGGCTGTCCTAGGCTTTCCTAGGGGCCTGGGCAGGGTGGAAAAGGGTTACAAAATCAAATTTGGCTTACTTCCCCTCAGTCCACATTTCCATGAAAAAAAAAAACACACCATCTTTGAAGTAAATACATACATCCAATTCCTTTTCCTGCTAAGCTTAAGCCACAAGACCTCAAATTGCATTTTATTTTCCACAACATTCTTTATTTTTGAAAATTTCTGCAATAAGCATGAAGTGCATTTATAAGGGGGGGGCAGAATTTCACTTTCCTTTATTTTTAAGGGACAAGCTGGAAATCAGGTAGCCAAGAAGGTGACGGAAATGGTCAGTGTGCAATAAGAAACAGGCATCTGCAGAAATGCCTCCCCTAGGCTGGAATTCCTCTCGTTGGTGAGTCCAAAAGTCATAAGAACAGATGCTGTAGTAGCAGTTTGGATCATCAGTGCAAATGCGCTGGGGGCCTGGGTGATAATCAGAGGTTGCGGGAAAGATATTGGGCTGGTTCTGAGAGCTGGAAAGAGCAATTTCACTCATCTCGTGCTACTTAGCAAGGAGAGAATTAACCCACATGGGAAGCCAGCCTATGATTGAGTGAATTAATCCTGCCCTGGCACTCAAAGCCTCTTTAAGAAGTTGCTTTTCCTTTGAAGGGGAGTGGAGGATTTCCAGATATCACAAGGGAAACTTCCTGTATTTAAAGAAAATATATGTTCCTGAAAACTTGTTTTTGTAAATTAAATTTCCATATGTCAAATCCTACTTTCCCATGCTGTTTTATTATTAATTCAAGAAACCTTCTTGAGAGAATACAGTCAATCCACTCCTGGGACTATAACACAAGCAAAATGCAGCACACTTTTTTTTTTAGCATTATGCATTCTTTTAAAAAAAGATAAGGCTCTCAAAATAAGGTACAAGGTATAAGTTTATCAAAATAAGTTACAAAATATAAATAACCTGAAATATCTGTTTCCTTGGCTAAATGACTTCATGGTTCAAAGGAAACCCACAACACTACGAGAACCGGGTAGAAGGGACTGACGGTCTCTGGAACAGTCATCTAAGAAATCCAGCGTGTTAGAGTATTAAGCATCATTTCTAGCTCCAAGTCTATCTTCTATGAAGAGGACAGGACTCTAGAAATCACCTTTCTGCTTTGCTGACTGGATCCCTGTTAGCTCGAAAAATAGAAGGCTCTAAGAGAGAGGCTGGGCGTCTCAGGAAAAAGTGGGACTCAACCCTTCCCGTTCACTTCCTGTTTCCATCAGGACCACCCCTGCAATGGTTCTCCATTCTGCAAGTGGCAGCTGGCTTTCTCCACACTTCCAGAGCCAGCTTCATTGTGACCTTTATGTGCAGTGTTGGCTTGTACCAGCTCAAAGGAATTTCAGGAATTTTCTGAGCTCATTTTAAAACAGTTATTATAAAATTAATTGAAGCCGGGCTCGGTGGCTCAACCTGTAATCCCGCACCTTGGGAGGCTGAGGTGAGTGGATTGCCTGAGCCTGCGGGTTCGAGACCCCCCTGGGCAGGCGAAACCTCATCTCTACAATAAGTCAAAAAAAATTAGCCGGGCGTGGTAGCGCGCACCTGTAGTTCCGGCTACTTGGAAGGCTGAGGCGGAAGGATCGCCGGATCCCAGCAGGTCGAGGCTGCGGTGGCCAGAAGCGGCCACTGCACTCCAGTCTGGGCGACAGAGTGAGACGCCAACTCAAAAAAAAAATTAATTGATATAAACCTACTATATTTGTTTGTGAGGTTGCTGCAACAAAGAACCACAGATTGGGTGGCTCAAACAACAGAAATGTATCATCCCATAATCTTAGAGGCTGGAAGCCCAAGATCAAGATGTCAGCAGGTTGATTCCTCCCAAGGCTGTGAGAGAGAATCTGCCCCATGCCTTTCTCCTAGCTTCTGGCGGCCTCCCAGAAATCTCTGGAGTGCCTTGACTTGTTGAGTCACCACCCTGATCTCTGCCTCATGTCACGATGACATTTTCCTTGTGTGTGTCCATGTGTATGGGGAGATCTGTCTCCAAATCTCTCCTTTTATACAGATACCAGTTGTATCACCGTAGAGCTGTCTTAACCACATTTTAACTTGATCACCTCTACAGCAGAGACACCGTCTCCAAATAAGGTCATATTCTGAGGTATGGTGGGAGGTGAGGACCCTAACACACCTTTATGGGGCGGGGGACACAGTTCAACCCCTAATACTCATAATTAAACAAGTTGTATTTATAAGTTACAAAGGCAAGACATGACAATGGTGACCAGGGACTAGGAAAGAAGCAGGAGGGTGTGACTGTAAAGGACAGGATGAGGGCATTCCTTCATGGTGACAGAACTGTTTTCCTTCTGGACAGTGGTTGTGGTTATGCAAATGGGATCACATGTCATAGCATTACACACACATAGACGTGAAGAAATGGGTGCATGCAAAAACTGGTGAAAATCCAAGTCTAAAATCAAAGGAACTGGATGGTGCCCATCTATTTCCTGGTTCTGACCGTGTACAGCAGATATCATATTGGGGGAAGCCAGATGGAGGGTATGGGGCACTGTCTTGGTGACTACTTCTAAGTCTATGATTATTTCAAAATAAAACTGGTGAAGCCAACAAAGACAGTGAATATCCTGAGCTCATTACTTCCCAGTTATTTTACCTTTTGTGATCAAAGGTGTCCCTGCACCCAGCTCTGTAGACCCATCTTCTGAGTTTCCTCCTTCATCCCTCTGTTCCCCCAGCCTAGGGATGGTAGCTGTTACCAGTCACTGTCTGTGTCACCTCAATGTCCTCTCTTTGCTTTTCAGTTCTCCAACACCTGTTTAAGCAAACCTTTCATTAAATTCTCTCTGTGAATTATGTTTGTTTTTTGACCAGAGCCTGACTGATAGAACCAGTCCACACAAATGTTCTTCAGATGATGC
Source organism: Tarsius wallacei (assembly GCA_963574415.1). NCBI lineage: Eukaryota > Metazoa > Chordata > Mammalia > Primates > Tarsiidae > Tarsius > Tarsius wallacei. The sequence goes on from CAUYQG010149126.1 coordinate 59,492, forward strand.
CCATGGCTCACATGAAGGGAAAAGATTCAAGCATTTTTATTTCCCAGTCCTACAAAAGCCACACCTCTGTCCCTCTTCTGAGTCTCCCAGGATTTTGCTTTGGAAAATCTACATTCTCCTTTTAAAAAGGACCTCAGGAAACTGTGCTAATGTTGGTCCTGAAGGTAGGTCTGCCCCTCCCCCAATAAAAACAGTATACAGTTGTTGTAGGAATTTGAGAAATAAGGCAAGCTACGAGAAAAAAATGAGATGCACAGTCATCTCACCCATCCCAAACACTGATCCTCCTTGTCTTTGTTCTATGTACCAGGGTGCCAAAAAAAGTATACACATTTTTTTTTGAGTTGGAGTCTCACTCTGTTGCCCAGGCTGGAGTGCAATGGCACACTCACGGCCACCCCAGCACCGACCTGCTTGACTCCGGTGACCCTTCCGCCTTAGCCTTCCTAGTAGCTGGAACTATAGGCTTGTGCTACCACACCCAGCTAATTTTTGATTTATTACAGAGATGAGGTTTTGACAGGTTGCCTGGGTGGTCTTGAACCCGTAGGCTCAGTCAATCCACTCGCCTCGGCCTCCCAAAGTGCTGGGATTATAGGCTGAGCCACGGAGCCCAGCCTAGTATACACATTTTAAGAGATGTTACCTATGCATGACTTTTCAAAGTTGAATTGTAGTAGCAATATACAGTATGACATTCACTCAAAAGATGGCATTCATCAAATGAATGCTAGCATCACCATGTGACAGGCAGGACAGTCAATGAAAATGGTGGAAGCACGGTCATTTGAGGTGCGCAAGACCATTTTGAAGGGTTTTTGAAATTTGGGAATGCTGTGGAAGCACGACAGTGGAGGCATGAGCATGCCACTGAACATCCAACACACCCAACAATCGCATGCATCCATGATGAGTTTGAGACAAGTGGTGCTGCGTGTGATGTGCACAAGGGAAGACCCAGGAGGCCTCACACAGCAGCAAGTCCTGCAGTCGTTCGCCATCATCAGTAGTGTCTGGACGCTGACGGTCACCACTTTGAGCACCTCTTGTAATTGCAGAAGTCAAATGTGACTTGTATTCATCTTTTGTTATGGGTATATATTGAGTATTACAATATTAACACTGTTTTTCTCTTTCTTAAAATGTATTTACATATTTTTGGCACCCTCGGTATATACGTATGTGTGTGTGTGTGTGTGTGTGTGTGTGTGTGTGTATGTATGTGGGTCCGTGTACATGCATTTTTTTCAACTGAATTATGCACCCAACACATATTACTTTGTAACCTGTTTTTCATGTAATGTTTCCAAAACATATTTACATGTTTTCTTACTTGTCTATTGCTCTGTAACAAACTACATCAAAATGTAGCGGTTTGAGGCAATAATTTTATTTCATTCATGGTTTTGTGGATTGGAACCCAACCATATCCATGGAGATCAAGACATGACTTCCATCCCTTGAAGGGACGCAGCAAGGTCACACTGCAGGAAGGCATGGAGGATGCAAAATACTTTACAGCCAAGCCATCTTTGGAAAATACAGTATGCCACACATGTTATTAAAGTCTCTTTTCATAACAGCAATGGCTGAATAATATTCTAATTAAAAATGTGTCATCATTGAGTTAATGGATTTCAATCTGAGGGAACTTTAGAGACAATATTACACACACCTTTATGATGAACATTCTTTATATAAAACTTTATCTGCACCTCTGAAAATTTTATTAGGTTAATTATTAAAGGTAGAATTACTGGGTAATAAAGTTAAAGTTGCTTAATACAAATGGCCAGATTAATTTCCAGAAAAACCTTCATTTAGATATTCTTCATTTTAAAACATTTTATTCTTTAAAAGAAAAATATTCCTGTCAATACTCTTCTTTAAACATGCTGTTGACTGTTTTCAACTGTCGGTTTTCCAGATGCGAATGAAATTCCCATCAAAATTTTTATCAAAGTTGAATTAACACTGTAGGTGAACCTGGGATAAACTGACCTCTCTTCAATATTAAGTCTTGTGGTCCAGAAATCTTCTACTCTGGCCTTCTTTTTTACTCACTTGAAGAAATTTATAACATTCATGACTGAATTAGTCCTAGCATTTTACTCTTTTGTAATTGTTTATGAAAGACCACTTTCTCCATTACATATTTAAACTGAGTATATATGCATAGTTGGGAAAGTGGTCATTTTGTATATTTATTCATGTCCAACCACCTTTCTAAGTTCTCAATCATTCTAATAGTTTTCAGTTGACTTTCTTAGGCTTTCTGGGTAGACAATCATACTAACTGCAAGTAGTGATACTTTTGAACTCCTTTCAAGTAGCCCTTCTTGTTTCTGTTTCCTATCTTTTCGCTTTGGCTAGAATGTTCAAGACAATATTAATAACATAGTGAGAACAGGCATTTTTATCTCATCCTTGATTTTGACAAGAATATAGCTGGTTTTTCCTCTTTAAATATCATATATGTTATTGTTTAGTACAAACATTCTTTACCATTTAAAATACTCTCTGTTTCTAGTTTACTACATTTTGTTTACTGAGAATTGGTAGAGATTTTTTCTGAAATAACTTTTACCATCTGCTGAGATCATGTGGATTTGCTCTCTAGGTTTACCAGTGTAATCTATTTCATAGTATTAAATGATTCTTATGTTCCTGAAATAGTCTGATAGAATCACCATGACTTGGTCTTCTCGAATACTGTTAAAATTAATTTTTAATATTTCATTTAGAAATTTTGTATCTATATACATAGTGAGAATGGTTTATAATTTTCCATTTGATGGCATCTTCCTCAAAGTCTGTTACCAGGTTTTTGGAAGTTCTCATTCCACCATTTCAAAAGTCAAAAATTTCCCCATCTTTTCCCCTACTCTGTTTGATTGAGACCTATATCTTAACCTGAAAAACTGAAGAGATAATTTAAGCCTTTCGACAATGCTGTCATTTTCCGAGGGTAATTTACATTTGCCTCAGCCGGGAGACTGAGGAGCTGCCAATCCCAGGTCACTGCAATCCGACAGTGGTGTGATGGGAAGCTGGGCTTCACTGACTATTCCTGGCTCACCTTTATTCCGATGACGTTACTGTTCACAGCCTTAACCCAGATCAGGGGTTTCATCAGGCCTCCATCCCTGACAGGTTCCTGGCCCCTGGTCTGCTGAAAGTGAGGCTCAGCATCTGAGCACCCCAGGCACATCTTCTGGAACCAGCAGACTCTTAGGAAAAACCCAGCCAGAGAACCCAGACTCACCCCAGGGGGTTCCCCTCTTCTCACAGAGCCTGGCCCAATACTCCAAGACTTTCAAGCACGCTTATTTTAAAACACATTTTGTCTAGCTTTTCTGGTCGCTCTCAGCTGGAGAGTGGGTTTGAATTGCCAAGTCAGCTACTATGAGACCTAGCACTCTGTCAGCTGTCACATCAGAAGGAAGCACAAAGCCAGAGAAAAGTGGACAAGAAGCGGGTACTCCACCCAGCTGCCAGACACTTGGAGTGAACCTCCTAGGGTGGTCCACACAATGCTTCCACTTATACCTTATGGGCCAGAATTTAGTCCCAGGGCCACACCTGGTTTCAAGGGAGGGCAAAGGATGTGGACTTCTAGCACATGTTGCTATCCTAAATAAAATCTGGGTTCTAGTATTAAGAAAAAATAGAAGAATGGCTGTTGAGTAGGCAGTGAAGTCTTTGCCACAGTCCTCATCTACAAAATGGAAATAACCATAACACCTAACTTACAGAGTGGATGTGACAATCAAAGGTAACGCTGGTAAACCCCTTAGACAGGGCCTGCTATCTGGCAGACCTTCAAGAAACGTTAGCAGTGACAGTACTTATGACAGTATAGTATCCAAATATAACAGACTGTGATATGATAAACAGGGAAAAGAACCAATCTTTTTAACTTCCTTTCTCTAGTTTCACATAGTCTTATGTAAATTCAGTTAGTTAAACTTTGGGATGAAATTTTCACTATCATTGCTTTGTTTCAAATGCTTGAATATTTGCTTGGTATATAATAGCTGTTTTTAAATCTAGCGTATAATAGATAGTTACACTCTGGATTGTCTTGGGTTGTCCACATATTTATATGGTTTCATTCTCACCAATCTAAAAATGTATAAAGAAATGTGATTTACTTTTTATACCTTCATAAGGCCCATCATATTAAACAATACAGGCCACACTTCAGCACAAATCCTTTTGCCAAATAAAGGTTCTGATTTTTAGTGAGATATGAGGGGTGACCCCCAAAAAGCCCAGAATTTATTTATAAAACATTGTATATTTATTCATATCTGTTTAAACTTTAGTCGCCTTCAAAGTAATCTCTGTTGGATGCAAAATGCCTATTGAAATGCTTGTTCCACTGATCAAAATAGTTTTTGAGTTCATCCATTTTGAAGCCTTTTAGTGCTTCTGCCGTTTTTTGTTTGTTTGTTTTTTCACCTGTTTCATGTCATCAAAACGTTTCCTTTTGAGAACTGTTTTCATCCAGGGAAACAAAAACAAGTTGCTCGGGGCAAGATTGGGTGAATAGGGAGGGTAGGGCACAAGGTCATGTGGTTTTTGGTCAAAAACTGCACTCAGTGCATGCAGTGCGGACAGGTGCGTTGTCATGGTGAGAAAACCAGTCACCTGTTTGCCACAACTCTGGATGTTTCTTCCACAAATCATGATGCAATCTTCTCAAAACTTCCAGATAAAAATTTTGGTTGACCTTTGATCCAGAGGAACAGATTCAAAGTGCGCTGCAAGGGGCTGCCCTCCAAAAGATAATTCCAGTATATAGGGGTCTCCCCTTTTATATAGGTATCCGTCATTCTCATAACAGTTGTTGCATGATATTTGGGGACATTTGACAATTCTTTGCCCTTATTTCTACTTTTGATGGCAACCACACCCAGACCATTAGACATGTGGATGTGGATAAATTTTAGGGGTCACAGAAGTTTTCATTCAAACAGCCACAACAAACAACAAACACTATAGTATCCACCTACTTCCCGGGATCAGATACAAGTAAGATAGTATGTGTGTGTATGTGTGTGCATGTGCGTGTGTGCATGTGTGTGAGTGTGTTTGTGTGTGCGTGCATGTGTGTGTATGTGAGTGTATCTGTGAATGTGTGTGCATGTGTGCATGTGTATGTGAGTGCATCTGTGAGTGTGTGTGTGTGTGTGCATATGTGATTGTGAGAGTGTGTGTTTGTGTTTGTGTGTATGCGCTGGAACCCCAGTGTAGCCACAGTGTCATGGCTGGTGATTATTGGAGAAAGAAAAATTACCAGAGTGACACAAATTACTAATTACTTTTTTATGCTGTGAGAAGAATAAGAAACTGGAAGTTGTTTCAGCAAATTCTATTTTAAAGCAAATAATTGTTGGGTTTCCAGTGCTCTAAATTAAGTCATTCTTCTGAGGACCTTCCTTGAGTCTCCATCTTTGAACTCCAGTGGCTGGTGAAGAATTGCAGCTAGGCCTGGGGTGGACCTGGGATTTCACTTGTGGTTTAGCAAATGAAAAAACTCTGAATTTGTTCCTCTGGATCAAAGGTCAACCAAAATGGATAGCATGTTTTTATTTTTTAAACATGCAATCCTCAAAATTAGATATCTTGGAGGTGTTTTTCTCCCCCTGTAGTTAGGGTTAGTTGTACTGAGTCAGCCACAGTTTCCCCCTCATTTTATGGGAGGTGTTTTTGGTAGTAAAAAGATTTTGTTAAAGGACTCCCACAGCTATGGCAGCTGAAAAGTTCCAAAATCTGCAGCCAGCTAGCTGGAAACCAGGAGAGATGGTGGTGTGGCTCCTGCTGAACTCCAAAGGCCCAAGAACCAGGAAAGACCATGGTCTTATGTTCCAGTCCAAGTCTGAGCCCCCAGGCAGGAAAAGACCAAATGTTTCAGCTCATAGAAGTCAGGCAGAGAGAGAGAATTCTCTCTGACTCAGCCTCTGTGTGCTGTTCGGACCTCCAGCTAATTGTGTGAGGCCCACCAATGCTGGGAAGGGTAACCTGCCTTACTCAGTCTACCAAGTCAAAGGTTCATCTCATCCAGAAAAATACTCACAGACACAGCCCGAATCATGTTTAACCAAATGTCTGGGCACCTCATGGCCCAATCATGCTAACACCTCAAATTAACCACCAACACATATCCCATAACCTCCACCCCTGCTGAAGAAGTGATATGGTATATTAGCACTTTTAAAACAGAGAAGCCTGCACAGACTTATTATTGTTATTGAGATGGCTGAGAATGGCAATACCAAGATAGCTACATAATAAGAATTACAACAATCGCTCACAGTTTTAGGACATCGTGAAGATTTACCATGTGCCTGGCACTGACCTAAGGGCTTTACACACATTAACTCATTTGATCCTCACAACAACTCTTTGAAGTAGGGAATAGATTTTCCCCATTTGACCATCAGCTACAGAGAGGTTGAGTAACTTGCCCAAGATCATAGTGAGTGGCAGAGCCTGGTTGCAAACCCAGCCATTCTGGATTTAGAATCCATGCTCTAATGGGCACAACAAACAGGCATGGGCCTGAGGACATCCACTCACTTCTCTGGCCCTCTGTTTTTCAACTTCAGAGTCAGGCGACCCTTTAGAGCACCATAAAGATGTCCTAATGCAGAGACAAAAATGGCCAATTTCAACCACAAGTGCCCAGGGTGGAGAGGGGTGGGTATGACTAAATTGTCAGGTCATGGGCAGAAACTGTTAGAACTAGGCTGGTGAACAGCCATATGGGCCTCAAGATAATTTTATCCCATCACCAGCAGAGCCTGAGAGGATAGAGAAATACATAGAGTTGGTAAGATTTGATAAGGGCGGGCAGGGGTGGGGGCAGGACTGAGTGGAGGGACAGATGCTCAGTGACCCAGGTGGGGGTCCTGTGGGGACAGGCTTGCTGCCCACTGAAATACAGATGATGGCTGGATCCTGAACACACATCCTGGGTCTTGAGGTGGCATGCTAAGGCTGGCAGGCAGCAAGGTAGCATGAACCATGTCCAAATCAGCAGTCGTTTTGGACAGCTTACTCTCAGATCCTTTACCTTAGAGACATAAATTCGGTCTTCTTCCCCCAACTAATTCTAGCTTATTCAGAGGTATAAGAGGAATGAATTTAGAAGCCCCTATGAAAATCCGGAAACCTAGACAGAGAAGCCAGCCTTACAGGGAATTGGGGCAAATGGAGAGGAAATCACTGACTTTGCGGTGGACCTGGCTCCAGGTGGAACCACCTGGAGAGCTTGTTCCCAGACCGCTGGGCCCCTCCTGCAGAGTCTCTGATGCAGTTAGTTTGGGCTGAGGCCTGGAAATGTGCGTTTCTATTGAATTACCAGGATAACATGGCTGCTGCTTCAAGGGAACGCCCTCTGAGACAAAGCCATTTTTCTAGGCTTTTCCAAGACATTTATCCAAGTTCCGTTTTCTTGCGTGAGTCTCAGCTTTGTGGTCCTAACAAGTAGAGGTAATGATTTCCAGCGACTTTGAAAAGCCAGGGAAAGTAGGAGGCAGGAAAGGTCTGAGCAGCAGCCCGGGCTTGCTGAGAGCCCAGGAAGAGATTTGTGATGCAGCTGACTTGCTGGTGTTCAGCTGGGAGCAGAAGGGATTTCAATATGGTGCGCCAAATCGAATTCATTACCTGACAATTAGCTCTAAATTAATGCAGGACTGTGCAGCGAAGGTACTCTAAGGAAACAGGTCCCTGACAGCTTGAGATGGGTATGATCTGAGACAGCAGTCATGGCTGTATTTGGAGAGAACTTTTCTCCAGCTTGCCTGTGTACTCTGAACTCAGGAATGGTGACGCCCAGCCCAGACGACAGCTCCTCATTAACCCGGCTGTACCCCAGCCAGAATGGACTCGGACTCCCTCTGCCCTGGCGCCACCAGATTTGCTCTTCAGGAGACCGTCTTGCACCTGCCACAGGCTGACTACTCATTCTCGAGCAACGAGATGCCATGGAATGAAACTCATTACGTTTCATGGGTGCCAACTGATAGCATCAAGTGGAAGTTGTGGATCCCTGGAGATGGGAATTATTTTACCTATTTCTTTAGTTAATTGCCTCCCCATTGCCCCTCCCCTCCTCTGGCACCTTCCCATAGGTAAGATAGATTGATAGATTGCACACAGGAGTGTGATCATAATTGCATCCTTGGGACTTTGTCTATTCAGTAAATGTTACATCCCGGGATACCTGTCATGATGGCCTCTGACCACCTAAAACTCAGAGGCTAGTCCAAGAGATGAGCAAGCAAGGCGTCGAAAACAGAGGTGGGCCCCAGGGTCCCAAGACATGTGCGTGGAGTGGGGGCATGGGGCACTTCTCAGACAGACCAATGTTTGCCAAAGTAAGAATCCTCTAAGCTTTTCAGCCAGCTGTGTGAACCCTCCCATCTCCCCAGGCCAGGCCTTGGCCCTGCCATCCGCCTGCAGCTCCCACCTCTGCTGAGGATGCAAACAGCTCACTGGGCAGAAGCGCTCTCTGAGCCCTGGAGCCTCAGACCTTGGGATTGCTGGTGCTGAAGAGTTGAGGCAGGCAAGGCAGATGAACCGCTGAGACAGAAGGACCCTGGGAGTGAGCCAGACCCACCCTTTCTCCCTTAACAGAATGTGGTAACCCCAGATCCCAGAGGACTTGCACGTCATGTTGATCTGTTCCAAAGAAGTCACCCAGAGGTCCAGCAGGGAGAGACACAGGTTTATTGGGGGAGGCAGCGACGGTAGCTGGTCAGTGAAGAATCCGGTCAGGACCTCAGGTCAGTCCAGCAAGCAGTTTCATAATCAAAGCAATCAAGTTAATCATTCAAATTCCTATACAGCTTGTTCAATTGATTAGGCATGACAACGACATAATTTTCAGCTTTCCTCGGTCACCTGCACCCATGACTTATTATGGGGAATTTGCACACCCTTCAGAGACCAGCCTGGGCCAGAGGCTGCTTCTGAGGGAGGGACAGGAAAACGCCAGGTGACTGCCCATGTCCAACAAATCCCCACAGTCCTACAGCCCGAACACCAGACAGAAGCCCCTTTCAGTGGGCAGCTTTACACGCCCCAGACCTACTGCTCTCTGGTAAGTTCAGTCAGCTCTTGCCTGTGTTCCTGACAGACCTCTTTTAAGGTCTGTTGATGGTTTCTATTGATTTTGACAAATGGCTCCCGAGTGTTTCTCTTCGTGTCAGACTGTCCTGAACTGGCCCTGAAAGGAAGGAGAGCCAGGTCCTTTCCACCACTGGCCGTATTCTCTCCCCAAAATAATTAAGTTGGATCATTTGTGGCATTAATTTGCATTTCAAAAGATTAAGAGCTACCAAGTGACAGGTGCTTGGTGCATCACACCTGTAACTTTGGTGTCATAGTTGATTACCCTCATCCTGCTTGAAATTCTCCCCATTCTACAGAAGAGCTGTAGTGAGTCATAAACCAAGGCCTGAGCTCTGGCCCTGGACTCTCTGCCCAGTGCTCTTCCCACCAGACCCTTCCTCCTTACTACATACAGTAGATAATATCCTCATGACTTGGGCTCAGAGAGTGTGTGAGAGTGTGTGCATGTGTGTGTGCGTTTGCATGTTGGCCTCAACCTTCCACCACCTCCACCACCACACCTAGATCCCTGAACCAAGGAGTTGTCAGAGACTAAACATGTCCTCCTCGGGGGTCCATCTGTATCAGAGAGGCAGAACCAGCAGGTGTGTGTGTGTGTGTATATGTGTGTGTATGACAAGTGTGTGTGTGTGTGTGTGTAATATGTATTTTTCATTGGCACGTGTGGGGCTGGTGAGCATGAAACCTGCAGGGCAAGCAGGAATTCGGCGGGAATTGATGCTGCTGTCCTGATGCAGAATTTCTCCTCTTCCAGAAAAGCCTCCCTTTGTGCTCTTAAAGCCTCGACTGACTGGCTCAGGACCCACTACATTTTGGAGGGCCGTCTCCATGTCTTGAGGTCACCTGATTGTGGATGTCAGCCGCTTCTGCCGAACACCCGCACAGCAACCCCTTGGCTAGTGTTTGATCTTGTCACCTGGCCAAGACGACATAAAACTGACCATCCCCTCACACCAAATGCTGCTCCTGCCTGCTGGAGGGGTGAGACAGAAGAGATTTGGGGAGCAAAAGCATCCCTCCCAACCAGACATCTAGAGATGATTAGGGAAAAAGGGACACCTCCCTTTCAGCCACTCAGGGGAGGGGTGACTACTTGGGTCTCATCCTACCCGGAATCTGATAGCTATGTTCCACTGTGGAGGGAGGCTGAGAAGACTCCAGCTCCCCAGAGCCCAGGCCCCACATCCCCACACCCCCACATGGGCTGTTGCTCCCATGAGGGTCTTGTGTGAGGCTTTGAGACAGCTGTGTTCAAAGACCTAGCTGTGCTGGGAGACGGGCAGGGTTGCATCATGGCATCAGGGTCTAAACACCTGCAGGAGCCAGGGCTGGGCCACAGAAAGGCCGAGAGTTGGGGACAGAGGCAAACTGGACAGGGATGCTGTGTCCACAGGCACTTGACAGTCATCTTTGAAATCGCAGCAGTATCGAAGCCTCTGAGCCCCTAAGACGGCTGTGAACCACCCACCTGCCACCTCGCTCAGAGGTCAGGAGGCTGCAGCCTGGAAGTCTAGAGTATGGGGCCATGGAGCCCTCGGAGAGACTCTGCAGATACAGAGAAGACAGAAAAACACCCGAAACCTGAGAGGCTAGACGGCCCCACACCTGCCTCCCACCAGCAGCCCCTCAGGCCCTGGAGCTCACACTCACACTTGCCCTCCCAGGAAACAGTAGCCTGGGATTGATTTTTCCTGATTAACTCATTTCCCACATTTGATAGATCACGCCTGCCCTGTCCCATTGCTTTCCTCTGACTCTGTTTATTAAACAACGTTCGAGATTTTTCTTCTCACATGAAGGGTACTCAAGGCACAGAATTCAAACTAATCATGCCGACGGGAGGTCTCCAGCCATCCGTGGCTTAGCGCCGGGCGCTGAGTGACATCGTATTTGTCAAGGGCTGAGCCAGGCTGGAACGGAGGCAGCGCAGCTTTAATGGAAAGAGTTTTGGTTCCGGAGTCAGACCTCAGGGGTCATCCCCATGCCACCTCAGCCCCTTGTGACCTTGTCTAGCCTTCAAGTCTCAACAGGAAGACCATCCAAAAATAGGGGAGATCTGTGGAGACGTTGGCAGGATGGGAAAGCATGTTTTAAAGTGTCAAGTGCTGGGGCCAGGCGCCGTGGCTCATGCCTGTAATCCCAGTACTTGGAAAGCCAAGGTGGGCAGATTGCTTGAGATCGGGAGTTCGAGACCAGCCTGGGCAATACAGCAAGAGCCTGTTTCTGGAAAAAAGGAAAAACATTACCCTATAATCCCAGCTACTCTAGAAGGAGACAGAGGAAGAAGGATCACCTGAACCTAGCAGGTCGAGGCTGCGGTGAGCCGTGACGGTGCCACTGCACTCCAGCCTGGGCTCGACTCACAAAAAAAAATAATAAAAAATTTTTTTAAATGGCGAGTGCCACACGGAGAGGCAGCTGAGCCACTTCCCAGTCTGTCAGTGAATCCCACCTGCGCCTTGTCTCCCTTGTCATCTCGGGCCGGTAGGTTACTCCTGTGTAACCTAGCACCACGAGTGCAGGGGCATTGCACACAAACTTTTTATGCTCAAGGATTCTGGATTCTCTTGGTCAGGAATTTAAAAAGAGTACAGCGAGCACTGCCTATCTCAGATTCACACGTCTGAGGCCTCAGATGCAAACTGTCCAAGACTGGGGTGACTCAAGGACTTCATGCTAGGCTGGGCATAGTGGCTTATGCCTGTCATCCCAGTACTTTGGGAGGCTGAGGTAAGACGATTACTTGAGCCCAGGAATTCAAGAACAGCCTGGACAACATAGTGAGACTCTAAAAACTAAAAAATAGCCAGGTGTGGTGGTGCACACCTGTAGTTCCAGCTACTTGGAAGACTGAGGCGGAAGGTTTGCCTGAGCTCAGCAGGTCGAGGCTGCGGTGGCAGTGATTGTGCCCCTGCATTCCAACCTGGGCAATAGAATGAGACTCCGACTCAAAACCAAAAAAAACAAAAAAAACTACACACTAGAGTGACCTGAGGACCTGCTCGCTGACACACTAGTCTGCTGGCCGGGGCCTCCCCTGGTGCTGTTGGCCACAGCAGTGACACGTGCCTTCCTTATGCAACTGCTTGGGCTTCCTCCCAGCATGGTGTCTGGGTTCCAAAAGCAAGTATCCCAAAAGAGAGCCAGACAGACATATGGCCTTTCATAATCCAGTCACTGAGGTCTCGAGCATCATTCGACTGTGATCACACATCCCCTCAGATTCATAGCCCCCGACTCCACGTGGAAAGTCCTACTGTAAGAACAGCACGTGGCATGGAAGATTTTGCTGCAGCCATGTTTTGAAAATTCAATCTGCCAGCAGGTCTGCGTGAACAAGCCAGCAAGTTAGTATTCTGGACTAGGAGTGGAACTTGGCAGTGCTACTGCCTTCTATTCCTGGTCACTCCTGGCTCTAGGTGGTCACTGAGATCAACACAGACTATGCCTGTATCAGGAAATCTGGCCAAGCCAAGGTCAAAGCAGGGAGTCTCCTGAGGACAGAGAGGGAGGGGCAGATTGTATCTCTGCCCCATCCTCCCACTCCTGGCCTCCCTGCCTCGCCCAAAACCCAAGCTCATCTCAGTATTTACGTCTTCCAGAGGGGTTCCAGCCTCCTGTTCTACATCGTGCCCCCAGGGTCCGTAGCTTTGCGGGGTCTGTCATACACCCTTGCTGCATAGAGTGTGTCCCATGAGGCAGGCTTGGAATGACCTGGGAGCTCACTGGAAATGCCCTGGACATACAGAATCAGAACCGACATTTTAAGAAGCTCCCCAAGTGATCCTCGTGCTTATTAAAGTCAGAAGAGCGCCAGGTAGGCGAAAGGACTTGATGCAATTTAAACAATATGTCCCCGGGTTTCAGTGCTAACTAGGTTTGTCTACTTATCGGCTGGGCAAATGCAGGCAAGTTACTGCACTTCTCTGGGCCTTGGTTTCCCCAGTATGTAAATTAGGTAGGATGGTAGCCTTCTCAGCATGTATGACTGCTCTTCCTGGGCAGACAAGGAATACATCTCAACCCTGGAGGCCTCCTCTCTGCCCTGTGGGGGCTCTTCCACAACCTCCCTTCTGCTGTGGACTCAGGAGGTCATGGGGCGAGGGGTCCTTTGGCGCTGGGGGTCAAGGAGGAAGGTGTGTGGCTGTGGTTTGCATAACAGGAAGACTGCGGGGCAGCCCTCCCCTCCAGACCCGCTGCGGAGAGAGACCCAGGGAGCCCCTCTGGGAGAGGGCTATCTCCCTGAGAGGTGAGGTGACCCAGGAAGCCAGCTCTCCCTTGGAGATGTTACTCGTTTTTTCTAATAGAAACTGTTTATTGCCCACTACCAGGAGTTCCGACTGGGGCTTTGTCGCCTGTTAGACTCTGGAAATGAGGTAAATCCCTATACAATCTACTTGGGCCAGGAAACCCAACTCGCTGTGGCAGCCAGGGGCCTGGCCAGGCACAGGTGCTCAGTGAGGACTCACAGAAGTGTGGTTCCTCCACCCAGGGTAGACACGGAGGTCACCCCCAGGGGAGTGCGTGTGTGTTGGGGTGAGGAAAGCCTTTAAATAAAAATCCTACATCAGCATGATCCTGAAAAGGAAACGGGCTGGTTGTAAATGTTAACAGGATATGAAAATATCCAGGACCACCAGAACTATTTAAAAGGTGCACAAGAATGATTTCATCCTTTCCCTATGCTACAGGCTGTTTAAAAAAAATTATAAGATTATGAAGAGAAGAAAGCTTGGGTCCTAGTCTACTAATACTGATAGCTAGAAGTCCTTCCTTATAGCCAACTTAAAGTCTTACTGCTCAAAATCCCCTGAGACTAGCTGCCCCCAGCATCTTCATCACAATAAGTTCAGCAAATCCATAGTGGGTTGTTGTCCTGGAAGATTGTCCCAAGGGGAGCGGGCGATGTCTTTCCATATCTTGCATGCATTCCCAGGAGGTCTGGATTTTGGGGGGCTACACAGATGTGTCAAGGGTCTCGCCACACCCAGCTGGCCTCATTCCCCACAGGAGTCCAGATGGATCATCAAGGCTCAGCCTTCAAAGATGGGCCCAGAGCTGTGAGGACACTGGATTTCTTTTTTCCCAAGGGACACTGGCACTGAGGCTACCTCGTAGAAGTTGGAACAAACGCTATTGCCGTCAGGGTTTTCCAGCAGCAAGTGTGTGATGGAAAATGATCCCGTGCTGCTTTACACAGCCAACCTCAGTTTCCTCTCAGAGCATGGCCTTTCTGCCAACGTGTGACCAGGGAGTGTTTAGCTGCCTTGCATCTCAGCCGATCAGCAGGTGATGCTCTCCACAGTCATTTACTAGAATATTGCAGCCCATGTCAGCAGAATGCGCTGCACCCCCATCGAAGCCCAGCATCCAGGGCAGAATTGAGCATCCTGGGCTTCACCACACCAGGATCACCATACCAGGAACACAGAGGAGCTCCCTTAGCCCCCTCTGACTTGCCATGTGACTGTGCACCAAGACCCTTTCCCAGCACAGCAGGGAGAAAAAGGAGTTATGCCGCCTCCTGCCTGCTAGAGACCTGAGGTGCTGATCAGGTGGTCCTCTTCGGAAAGGAGGAGGGGCCATGGCTGGCCAGCCCTCCCACAGCAGACACCCTGAAGAGGGGCAGGCCCCCGGCTAACCCAGAGCCACCTAATCCGGGTAACACAGCTTAGTTCTGGTGATGAGGTCACCACATGGCCAGATGGGAGAGACCCAGCCCACGGCTCCACATTGCAGCGGGGGTGGCTAAAGGGGATGTCACCAAGGCTTGTTCTCAGCCCTTACAGACTGGGGCCTGGTTTCAGGGTTTCTGGTAGCGGGGTGCGGCCTCAGGTCCATCTGTTAAGGGAAAATGTGGAGAACTCGATCAGTTTCATCCCGGATATGGGTTGATAACAGGCTACATTGGAAATGAGCCAAGTTTACCAGCCACAGGGGTCAGTGTCTGACCTGAGGCCAACCAAGCTCCCAATGCCTCACCTAGAACAGCCTCTAACTTCCTGTTAATTTTCTCACCCTTTCTTCTTCTTTTAATGAAAAAGAACGATTTATTTATTTATTTATATGGAGATGAGGTCTCATTATGTTGCCCAGGCGGGTCTTGAACTCCCACCTCAGCCTCCCATAGTGCTGGGAGGCGGAGCACTTTCTTATCACAGCTTAGGTGTTCCATGTCTCTGTCACTACGGGGAGGGCCAGCTAGCAGCCCAACATGCCAGCAGCCTGGCACACCCACCTATTCCTACGAATGTCAGAGGCAAAGGAGGACAGAGGAGAGGACAGGAGGGGGAAACGGGAGAGAAGTGGCTTGCAGCATGAAGGACACAGCACCGAGGGACTGGGGGAAGGAGAGGGAATTATGGCAGACCCACGGAGGGGGTGCTGAGGGCAAACGGGGTCTTGCAAGGGACATGCCCTTCCTCATAGATGCACAGTTGGATGGGTGGGGCATCCACAAGAAGAACGCCTCCCAGGATCCCTCCTGAAAGGTCCTGTCAAGTCTGTGCATGTCTGGCTGGGCTTGGTGGCTCACGCCTATAATCCCAGCACTCCAGGGGGCCAAGGCTGGAGGATCGCTTGAGCCCAGGAGTTCGAGACCAGCCTGGGCAACATAGCGAGACCCTGTCTCTAAAAAAAATTAAAAAGTTAGCCTGGCATTGTGGTGCATGTCTGTAGTCCCAGCTGTTCAGAAGGCTGAGGCAGAAGCAGCTCCTGAGCCCAGGAGGTTGAGGCTGTAGTAAATCATGATTGTGCCGCTTCATTCCAGCCTGGGTGACAGAGTTATGGGTTTGCATGTGGTGATGTGGGTAAAAGAAAGTTCACACTGCCTCCTGAAAGAATCCCCATCAAGGCGGTCCCATGTGCATTTCCAGATGCTCACACCATCCTGCCTGCCAACCCCACCCTCCCGGGTGAAGTTCCAGTGCCACGCTCCTCCATCCCCCAAAGCTCCAAACCTTGTCCAGTCGGGTCCTCCAGCTCAGTCTTGATCTTCAGCTCTCCTTGGGACTTCCTTCCAGAGCCCAGCTAGAGCAAGCCCATGGGCACGGTCATAGGGGTCACTGTGACAGCCAGAAAAGGTCATAAAGAGCCAGAAGATTCAGCTGAGGGTGTCATGAAATAGCGTGCCTCCACAGAGGGCCAACACACAGGCCAAGTGCCCGCCATTAGGCCTGCCCTACCCACAACCCTTCCAGCCCCTTCTCTCAGCCTCCTTCTCTTCCTCTCCAGAGTGTTTCAAGGGAAAATGGGCCTCAGGGCCCGTGTGATCTCTGCATATGTGTGTAGGAACGGGTGTGTTGGCTTGTCAGTGTACATGGATGTATGCTGCAGGTGCCAATTAGATGTTTATGGATGGCGTCTACTTGTGCAATTGGTCATGGAAATTGTCATTTTATTGCATGAGTGTTTGCACATCACACACAAAACCACACACACACACACACACACACACGCACGCAGCCTTGCCTACACAGTGGTGTGTCTGCTTTCAGTCTCTGAATGCCCCAAAGGCTAGATCCTGTCAAGATGGATGAACAAAGAGCACACTCAGGTTGCTGCCAAGAGGTGTTCTCCTGACTCACCTGAAGGTCCCATTTCCCCCACAGCATCTGACAGTCCCCATGACGCACCGTGGCCTACCTGGACTGACACACACAATGACTTTCCCTAGGGTGCATGAAGGCTTACCTGGGCTTACACTCACTCTGACTGTATCTAGTACTCACAAGGGCCTATCTGGGCTGACACTCACACCAACTGGCCTTAGAACACACGAGGGCCTACCTAGACTAACACTCACACCAACTGTCCCTAGAACTCATGATGGCCTACCTGGACTGTCACTCACACTGACTGTCCCTGGGACACAAGAGGGCCTACCTGGGCTAACACTCACACTGACTGTCCCTGGGATGCATGGTGGCCCACCTAGGCTGATACTCACACCGTCTGTCCCTAGAATACATGACAGCCTACCTGGGCTGACACACTGACAATCCCTAGGATGCACGACGGCATCCCTGGGCTGACACACTGACTGTCTCTAAGATCCACAATGGCCTACCTGGACTGACACTCATACTGACTGTCCCTAGGACACATGACAGCCTACCTGGGCTGACACACCAACTGTCCCAGCACGCATGATGGCCTACCCAGGCTGACGCTCACACTGATTGCCTCTGGGACACACAGTGGCCTACCTGGGTTGACACACTCAATGACTGTCCCTAGGACACATGATAGCCTACCTGGGTTAACACTCACACCGATTTTTCCTGGGATGCATGATGGCCTACCTGGACTGACACAGCAACTGTCCCTAAGACACAAGACGGCCTACCTGGGCTGATGCTTATACTGATTGTCCCTGGGATGCACGATGGCCTACCTGGTTTGACTCTGACATCAACTGTCTCTAGGACACATGACAGCCTCCCTGGGCTGACACATTGTTCGTCTCCAGGATGTACAATGGTCTACCTGGGTTGACACCCCCACTGACTGTCCCTAGGATGTATACTGACTTACCCGGGCTGACACTCACGCTGTGCTGTCCTTAGGACGCACAAAGTCCTACCTGGGCTGACATTCACACCAGCTATTCCTAGGATTCACAGTAGTCTACCTGGGCTGGCACTCAAACTGACTTTTCCCAGGACACACGAGTGCCTACCTGGGCTGACACTCACCCTGAC